>JBAKGM010000263.1:0-25720 GCA_037177215.1 Asparagus racemosus
GGGGGCTCAAAGATGAACCGCCTTCCGACTCGTCTCTTCGGAAACCAACAAATACCGCCTTTCTAGTCGGCTTCGCAAGCTGTCGGCCTGGAAAGGCTAAGTGCTGAAAGGGACTGGGGTCGATTCGAATGGTAGGTCAAGTGAGGGTGCTTCTCTCTCGATCTCACGAATGGACCGACAAGTGCTGCCTTTCGAGTCGACCTCGCAAGTTGTCGGCCCGACCTCGGATTTGCTTGATAAGGTTGCCCTCATGTTGCTTGAGTCATCTTGGCTTAGGGTGAGACCGAACTGAGGATTAGCCGTTGCGGGACACGTGTCAACTCCAGAGAGGAGGTCAACACTTAGGTTATTTGTAGGATATAACACTTTCCAACAGTAAAAGGTTAATATTGTATTTCACTTTCATGCAGACATAGATACATTTTCTTACTTGCAAAAAAGGCTTAATTGCACTTAAATACCCTATAATTTCCCCTACTTTGCTCTTATATAGCTTCACTTGTTTATGGTAGCACTTATATACCCTAAAGTTTTTAAAACTTGCACTTATATACCCTAACTTGTTTAGCAACACTTATATATCCTAAATTTTTTTCACCTACATTTAAATACCTTAAAGTTTTTATGACTTGCACTTAAATTCCATAAAGTTTGTATAAATGAGGGTATTTAAGTGCGTGTTTTAAAACTTTAGAGTATGTAAGAGCTACTAAAACAAGTGAAGGTATAAAAGTGTAAGTCTTAAAAACCCTAGGGTATATAAGTACTACCAAAAATAAGTGATATATAAGTGCAAAGTAGGGGAAACTATAGGGCATTTAAGTATAATTAATGACTTCCACACTTTCAATTCACTCTCAACGTGCCAAGCACACCCCTAATTTTTAGGGGTAATTGCATATTAGTCCCTTAAGTCATCCTAATTACCAGATAGTCCCTCAAATCTCAGTATTTGCTTATTAGCCCCTCAAATCTTCAAGTTTCTTGCAAATTCGTCTTTCTTGTTACGTGACATTATTTATGAGAGTGAACCACTATTAACTTTAACAGAATTAGATGGTTTTCTCGTGATTCACCTACCTATAATTAACCCTATCATTTAAAATCTTACCAACCCGTTTCATAATGGATATACCCACAACCCACTCCAACTAAAACCAAACCCATCAGCTTCTTTTTCTGCAATGGACAGGAGCTCCTGCCAAACCCAATCCAAAAGCTTTTTCCAATAATTATATTCTCAACTAGAGTTAAAGAAAACCTCATGCGGAAAATCAAGCGCAATTGGGTAATTTTAGATGTTGGGTTAAGACTTAACCTAACTAGCATTACAGAAATTAATAGAATCCCTAGCAGAGGGACTAAAGCAAATACTGAGATTTGAGGGACCACAAAGCAATTAAAGATTATGTGGAGGACTAATATGTAATTACCCTTAATTTTTAATGTAGATCTTAATGGGCAATGAACAATTTGGAGCCCACCCCCTCAATATTTTAGTACTAGCGCTCTCATTGAGCTCCCAAAATCCCGACACCGGTCCAAAACTAGAAACAGAACACCAAAAATGTATCGCCAAACCTCGCGCCCCCTCGCCCAAAACCTCGCCGCCGGCATCCGCCGCCGCGCCCGACCGTTCTCCACCGATATCTCGTCATCCTCATCGGAGGCGGAGGCGGCGTTCATCGAGGCATGGAAGAAAGTCTCTCCCAACATCGATCCCCCGAAGACCCCGCTCTCCTTCATGAAGCCTCGCCCGCCGACTCCCTCGTCGATCCCCTCGAAGCTCACCATCAACTTTGTTCTCCCTTACCGATCCGAGATCTCGGCCAAAGAGGTTAGTGTGCTCCGTCACATTCCGGAATTTTTTCCCCCACTTTAACAATTTAGGGTGTCGGATTTTAGGAATTCTTGATGATCAGAATATATTTCATTGGTTGGTTTTTTACTTGAATTATTGGAAGTTTTTTTATATTAGACGCATAGGAGAAGTATATAGACCCTAACATACCACCACACTTGGACAGTCTTCGTACCAACACGAGTTGGCTCGGCACTAGTCTAGTCCCGCCGTCCCCATCAAATCGTTTCAATGCCGGACCACCAACATTTCGCTTTGTACTAGATTAGTTTTGGGTTCGGGCGGTCTTGCTTGCAACTTGGATGGTTGGTTTGCTATGATACCATTTGTAAGAAACCTAGAAAACTCGACGACTCCCAATTTATTCAAGGTGGGCTTAAATGGACCATAACATTTTTCTTGGAATTTGCTTCACTTCATTTGGGTATGTTGGCGTTGGGGTTCTTGAATGTTGTTTGTTTAGCTTTTAGTTTTGGGTGATGGTTGAGTTATTGATATGTATTTGTGTTACTTTAGGTGGTAAAAGAAAAATCAAAATGGCTGTAAGAATGCTTTCCAGATGGTTTGATATGGTAAGAGTGCTTCTCTGTTGGGGTGTTTCCTTGCATATACTCGAAGTATCAAATTGGAAAATCTGCCTGGTTCACATCATTATTAAACGAATCGATATGTTTCTTTAGTGCAGCGTCACGAAGATAATGAGTAACTAATGCAGGAAATAGGTTAGTCACTTGGTTTAAACTCGGTAAAGTTTGTTGTGATACAATTATCAGCATTGCACATTACGGTTTTACAGTTTGCATATTATGTTTCATTTTAATTTTAAGCTTTTGAATGAACAAATCGAAGAGAAAGTCAAATGTAGGAATACTTAGAACTTTGTTGTGGATTTCTTATGCAATATTTTGTGTCATATATATGCTACTACAGCTTTGAAGTTTGTCAATCAGGATATTTACAATAATATCCAACTGTTTGTGCGGGTTTACAGCTTCATGAACTGCAATATGAATGTACTTCTGAAGCTACTTCGACTTGTACGAAGTTTTGGCATGAAATGAGTTTATA
Source organism: Asparagus racemosus (assembly GCA_037177215.1). Classification (NCBI taxonomy): domain Eukaryota; kingdom Viridiplantae; phylum Streptophyta; class Magnoliopsida; order Asparagales; family Asparagaceae; genus Asparagus; species Asparagus racemosus. Next base: position 2,930 of record JBAKGM010000263.1, read on the forward strand.
ACACGACTGCACACACTTATCTTACCTTTTTCCTCATTAATGTTTGCACTATACATTAGGAAGTGTCATGATCTTAAAGGGGATGAGTTGGGAAATCTAGAGTTTAAGAACTGATGTGCAAAAGGAGTTAAGGGGCACGTGTGTATTAGTTTATGCTAATTTAGTGGGGCAAAAAAGTTACACTCATCAATTGTCAAACATAGATAGTCTTCATTGTATGGAAAGGATGGTACGGAGGTTAGAAAGAATCGAGAGCAATATTCAATATTAGGTGTACAGTCAATCATAGCTTAATATTACAGAGCTAAGGACCAAAGTTTGCAACAAGCACAATGGGGGATACTAAGCACTGAGAGGAGCATCTGTAATCTCTTTAGCTGCTTTCTAAATCACTTAGGAGGCCACATAACTAATTAAAATGCGTTAAGGTTGACTGTTAAGTGGTTGCATAGATGTCTGCCTAGTCCGTTGTTTAAAACACTATTAATACCAATAACTAAATGTCAAAACTCATATATATCATTTCTTGTAGAGTCAAAACATCTTTAACGCGAGTTGCCATTGTGCTAAGATACTTTTCTAGATTGCTACCTTACACCATGTAATCCTCCATCACTAGCCTTCATAAATTTTAGAAGGCTAGAGTTTGTGAGTCTCCGGAAAATGGTAATGGAGGTCTTCAAACAAGGTTTACTCTTTTTTTTTTTTTTTTTTTGGGGGGGGAGGGGGCGGAGGTTTGGGTGTATGCGATATTTTAAGTACATACGAAAAAATTGGTACCTTATTGAAGCAATCTATCAAGCAGTTGCCCTCAATTTTATATCGCTTTTCTAATCAATTTCCATGCTCAATATTTCTCATGGTGTGTGTTTCCATAATTAACCTACTTGTGCATAACATGTATTGAGGGAGCATTAGTAACTGGGATAGTTTAGTAGCCATGGGAACTCAAATGATACCAACTCCATTATATGAGGGGATTCTGTGAGCTTTTTGAGTGCTTAGGACGCGACCACTATTACAATAGAACACACATGATGGTTTGAAACAGATCTTTACACCTATTTGTTTCCATTTGGATGTTTTATTTCTTCTCTTTTAAATGTTAATATCTTTGAGTTAAATTTCGGCCTAACTGTTTACATTTGTTTTATATGTTTTTTCTTATTGGGGTTTTAGCATATTTATTTCTTTTTCTGTAATATACTAGCCTGGGCAAAAGACTTTTGAGTATGTTGCTTCAACTTCCTTTGTTTTCCATTAGCAAAATACACTTTTTTTTATTTGAATTTAATAGCTTATTCTACTCACAAGAAAATGTATAAATGAAACACTATCGAGGGATAAATGGGGATTTTCATTTCCGAGCATCAACTAATGGTCATCTGACAACATTTATTAAACTGTACTGAAATAGCAATGGAGCTAGGATATTTTTCAAATCAATTGTAATAAAGAAGTTATATCAAAATCACTTATAGACAGTTTCTTTCCCTCTCCATCCACAATCGCAATCTTATATGTGTGCTATGTGCACAGAAATCAAAGTGAAGAAATGAAAATAAGACGAATTTGACTATTTTCCCCTCATGGAAATATTTGTAGTTCTTGCATGATTTTTATGAATTGCTCTCTTGTTTTTGGATGTCATGATGTTCTTAACTCATAAATGTAACTTTTTATCCTAATTATTGTGTATTCCCTCTGAGATATTTCTCAGGTGGATATGGTCATAATCCCTGCAACAACGGGACAAATGGGTGTTTTGCCAGGCCATGTCGCCACTATCGCAGAGCTCAAGCCTGGGTTGCTTTCGGTTCATGAAGGCAGCGACACAAAAAAATACTTTGTCAGCAGCGGGTTTGCGTTTATCCATGCAAATTCCTTCACTGACGTTGTTGCTGTAGAGGCAGTTCCTATCGATCACATAGATCCGAACCTTGTACAGAAAGGTCTCGCCGATTTCACTCAGAAGCTTAGCTCAGCAGCAACAGACTTGGAAAAGGCTGAAGCACAGATTGGAGTGGATGTTCATAGTGCTCTTAATGCTGCGCTCTCTGGTTGATTTTAGTTACTGTAGAGTTACAGTTTAGAATAAGGGAAGACTCTCCCTGCCCTCTTGTAAAGCATTAGATAGAGGAACCTTAGGGAAAGAGGGCTATAAATAAATTCGGGGTTTTCTTTTCAGGGTAAAAAACTCGTGTGTGTTTTTTTATCCAGTGACTCCATGGTTCTTTTCTACATAATGCATTTGCGTTAGCAGTTTGAGACTTTTGCCGAGTGAATTCATTAATTACGTGTGTTTTGAGCGGCATTCGCAGCTGCATGCCTACTCATCATGGATTGTTACCTTCTGCTTAAACCGGTGAACGTTCTCCATTTTCTATTATAAGATTCTTTGGAAAGAAATATGATGTTCTCTTACATTCCTTCGTAGATGAAGTTCTTTTTTATTTTTAAATGAGCATCTAACAATCAAAATAGTTTCAAGATATCAATGTCCAAGACCGGTTAAACTAGTCGGGTTCACTTCCATCCTTAGGTCACGTTTACAGGTTTGCAGCCTCGTGCTTTATAAGATAGAGGAAATTCATGATTTATGCTTCTCGACGCCTGACGTCCTAATACTCATTTTAAGTCACATGCAATCAACTAACAGAAATTTATCAAATCAATCTCTGCATATAAGATACTAAAACAGGAGTGATTATAAACTAAAGTCTCAACTTTAAATTTCAAACTCAAACAAAGGATGCTAAATTCGAATCAATTATTTAACTCAAATTGAATATTTAATTCTAATTGAGTTATTATTTCTCCAGTCCTAAATATTCCAATGAGATGAAACTTTTGACTTTTATCTTTAATTCCCCAAAGTTATGATGCCAGTATCATATCCTAGTGAAGGATATTCAGCAATCTGGAAGCGGACTAATTAATGAAGTGCATTTGTTGCTATTGACAAATGACAAGTATCCAGCTTCAATCGTCTGAACAAAAATAACAATAAATAAAAAACATTAATAATAACAACTATCTTCACCATCATCATAATCATAATTATTAACAAAAATTGTATTCAACTTTTACAAATGAGAGCTTTTACATTCATTTCACACTATAACATTTGACCCTAAGCAACCTTTTCTATTACAAGCTCAGCTTCACTTGTATACACCAGGTTTATCTTTTATTTAGAATCACAGACGACAGGATTAGGACAAAGAGCAAGCATTTGGTAACACTTAAGTTATATACAGAACACACTAATCCTTTTTTCTTTTCGTAGAGATAGAATAGGGGAGCCTACTGCTTCCTGCGCATAATATACACTTGCAAAGCTCATACTCTGGGTCGATATACTGATATAAATTGGCTCTCCAAAGATCAAGAAGCCCGTTGGAATTGGATGTTATAACTGTCATAATTTCGAGTGCTGTCTCAATGGGCATCCTCCTTCAAATGCTTGCTCTAATACATCCTCCATCCGCTTCGCAAACAAAATCTGTTCACAAGGAATCATAAACTAGGGAACATGTTTATTTCCAAATTGTGTCGCTTTTCAACTGGCGAACAAAATCTATTTTGTAACACCTTGAGCCAATTTTCAACTGAAGAACTCAATGCGCTGAACTCAATGCACTGAACCTTTATATAAAAACTTCAGCTAAAAGCCTCAACATGTGAGACCTTAAAAACTTTTGTATTGGAGGACTTCTTTACCACACCCAAAAAAAAGCCTCTTTTACATGAATGTCTTACACGTTGAGATTCTTAGGTGAAGGTTTTTACATGAAGGTCAAGTGAATTGAGTTCTTCAATTGAAAATGACCTGAGGCTTTAGTGAGAGAAAATTAGCATTTTAATATACAATGAATAAGTTTTTTTGGCAAGGAAATGTTAGCTTTTTTCATTACCAAGTAAGAAATGACGTACAGACCCTATGTAAGTACACTTTTTGTACTTTCTATGATAGGCACAACACCAATCATAAACTCAAAAAAAAAAAAGATAAAACTATACATATACTGTCGTCTAAAATTGCCTACAGTGACCATATCCTCACAAGCGGATAATCTCCAGAACTCATTAAAACTTAGGTTAAATTTTATATTTATCACACCACCTCTTGTTAGTAGAATCTGCCATTTTATCAATCCTACTTAACTGTATCTTCAAGAAGAAAATGGATTATTGAACACATCTTTGTACATCAAGACAGACAGAACAAGTATTTTAGAAAGATATTTATATTAGAAAAACTAAATCTTTTATAAATTGAATGACAAAAAAATTGTTTAAAAACCAAGAAATCAATAACTTCTCCTTTTTTTCGAGGTATAATAAATTCTCTTTGAAAATTTGAAATGAATGCAAGTAAATACTTTAAAATGATAGATTTGAATCCAATGAAATTTCCATTTGAATACCATTGGATAAAGGATTAATTGAGGAGAGACACTTACTATTGAACAATTACGGATAGGTCCCCCTGTAGTTCTTTCTTTTTTTCGGATAAATAAAAGGAAGGATGCAACCCCTGTAGTTCTATTGGTGCACATAGACCACATGTACTACTTGCCCGAGTGCGAATAAACCCCTGAATGAATATTGTTTTCTCTTAAAAGAGTCAAAGAATAAAAGAAAGTTCTCTCAGGGGTCTATACGCACAAAAAAAACTACAGGGGTTCTATCCGGAGTTGGGCTATAGTACACGGGATCTATCCACAATTAACCCTTGAATAAAACTTACTGCTACAATAAATCATACTCTAACAAATCATGAAATTTTGTGAGAACTTTTTACTGGTTAATTACTAAAAAATTGATATTTACTTTTGATTTTTTGCAATAAAAACACGAAGAGATTCATACCATATCTTCGTTTTATGAGTCACTTTAGGTTTTTTAAACTACTATAAAGAAGCCTAAAATCATTCAAATCATTTCAGAGTAGACATTTGTTTCTTGCGCCAGACCTTTAAATCAATCACAATTATTATTTTTCCTCTGCACATGCAATTTGAATGCGCATGAGTGCTAGTGTGTGTGTGCGCGTGTAGACAGAGAGAATAAGAGCTAGTTTGGTAAATGGTCAAAGTTGCTTATAAGCACTTTTGTGTCTCATAAACCAGTTTGCAATGTTTAGCAAGGAAAAAAAACTATGGTATCCTAGCTTATTTTTTAGTGGATTATAAGCCATGACATTTTGCCAAGCAAAAGACAATTATACCCTTTTGATTTCAAAAAATGAGATGCCTCACTTAATAACTCACCACAAACCCCATGTCCATTTTGGTTATTTTGTTGACAACGATAATGGATTATAATCAACACATTTGCCAAACACTCTACTATTGAAAATGGATTATAATCCACTAAATTTACCAAACATTCTAAGATTGTAAGCCACTGGGATTATAATCCATTGTTCCCAAACATGCTCTACGTAACCTGGGTACAGAGAACAAACTTGGTCCTTGCTAGTGAGGTGGCGCGTCTCATCCATACTTTTAAAATTGCTCACATGAAAATGGTCCCCAAATTTGGTTCTTGGTACCGAGGACACACACATGCATACAATCTCATATATACACATACCAAAGCTGATATTCACTTACGTGGATGAAACATTTTTTCCACCATTTCTCATGTTATAATGCTAGATGGACTTTATGGATTATCTGATTTGATGGATTAAAGTAGTGCCAACTCATGTCATCAAATTACAACCCATCAAGTCCATTCGAAGGTTAAAAATTTGGGCAAACAAAATCTTGTATCCACTTAAGTGGATAGTATATCAAGATTCTCATCTCTCTCAATGTGCGTGTGTGTGTGTGTGTGTGTGTGTGTGTGTATACGTAGGATGTGTTTGGGCCTAGGACTCATGGCACCCAAATCCACCTGATACTGTAGTGTCACTATATGGATCAGTTTTATGCAGTGCAGTCATACTGGTTACATCAATGCACTAGATCATTAAAAATACAAAATTCTTTAACAGTTAGATAAAATTGTTAAGTAAATAGGACGAACAAAAATTAGATTCACGAGAATGGTTACTGTATCTAAAAACATATAATGAATCATTATTCCTGTCAATTTGAGTAAAATAAACATCTTAGCCTATAAATTTACATACGTGTGAAAACCAATGAATATGTGACTGCATTCAAGACATCTGTTACAAAAAGGTTTTTTTTCTTGGTTTTTTTCTTTTGGTTTTTTTTTTTTTTTTGGGGGGTGGGGGGGGGCGGTTATTGATGATCGTATTGCACCTGATACATTTACAGTGTAGAAATTTGTGACATAAAGGTGTACAATATGTGAAAAAGAGCATCCAACAAAACAACAGAATTAATAACCAATACATATTAGATAGAACACCAATATAAACAATAGAAAATGTGCAATCCAGGAAAGGTTGTCTAAGTAACAACTTGAGGCATAGAATGACAATCATTTAAGCATTCAAAATTTATTATGCTTTGTGTCCAAATACTATCTCTATCTCATAGAAAGATATATTTGAATAGGCAAATGACAACTCACAAGAAATTGATTTACCTCCATTCCAGCAAGAATAGCTGATGGTACTTCAACCAAGTCTTTTAAGTTTCTTTCTGGTAAAATTACTCTTTTTATGCCATAACGATGAGCTGCAAGAACCTGAAATTAGAGAAGTGACAATTAGATAACACATCTGGCATTTGAACACCAGAAGAAAAAAAAAATCAACAAAGAAGCAGTACATATTGACATAAGAATAAGGGTAAGTTTCACAAAATCCCCTGAAGTTTGGACTTTCAAAATTATGCTAAACAGCCATAACTACTGAAAAATCTCCAGAATTGTCCTAAACAGCGTACAAGGTAGAGTATTAAGTCTAATCCAACCCTTTTACTTTTTACTGGACCTTACCCAAAAAAGACAGGCAGATGGGTTTTCTCTGTACAAAACCCCACAGAGTTCCGTTTTTCTACGTGGGGTGTGCATGTGCTGGTTTGTGGTGGTGGTGGTTGTTTTTTTTTTGGGTGGTTTTTTTTTTTTTTTTTGTGTCTTTTTCTTTTTTTTTTTTTTGGGGGGTGTGCGGAGGTGGGCAGGGGCAGTGGGTGCATGTTGTGGAATTTACCCTAAGAAATAATAAGTGATGAATAGAACAGCTCTTTCCATCACGATAAGCACCACAGATAAGCACAAGATGCAAATTGCAGGGTACCAAATAAGGAGTCGGATAATGGAGCATGTACAAATCATAACATTCATCACTTACCTTATCCTTGATACCGCCGACAGGTAATACAAGGCCCCTAAGCGTCATTTCTCCGGTCATGGCAGTGTCTGATCTAACTTTTCTTTGACTAAAGAGTGATACTAGTGATGTTACCAAAGTTACTCCAGCAGATGGGCCGTCCTTTGGAACAGCACCAGAAGGAAAATGTATATGGACATCTCGACTCTCAAGCAAATTGGTTTCACCACCAGCTATCAGTTTGAGTTCAGCTGATCTTGCTCTGACCTGTGGGGAATAAGAGAAGGTAATAAATGCATGCAGAAACTCAGAAACAGTTATAAGACAATAGGTACCATATTCCAATGCAAAAAACTGCACACATGAACTTAAACATAAATCATGAACAATCTCACAAAGATGGCAGTGTATAACTACGAAACAGGCTTAATTAGAAACGGTGCACATTGTATTGAGTGCTGGGTCTTCACATTAAAATTAGAAGACATATAGCTCTCAATTAACAAAATGAACTGAACTTGTAAGAACTACACTCTAGCATGCATCCTGAGAAGGACAATGACTTCAAAATATTACCAATAACCAGTCAAAAAGAATTTTATCTGCGACTAATGAATAATATGGGATACAAAGAACATGCCACGGTTCTGCACTTTCCCTATGCCAATGGAAGAGAACAGTAATTTCAGGGTTGATTTTCAGTCAGGCTAACTGAAGGTGATGCGACGCAATGCTCAATGATTATGTTAATTATATACTTAACTTTTTGTATTCTAGCAATAATTTATTTGTTGTGTTTGAGGACATAGGGGAAGTCAAGGTGGATTGCTGAGAATTCTTCATATTTGCAGCTAGCAGGTATCTAACCATAATTAATAAATGAAAATTATTTTTCCCCAACTCCTGATGCATCGTCACTTCAATGATTTTAATTACGAAGGACGATCTTCTACTGCTGCATTTTCAACCCTGCTTTAACAGCTAAAAAGCTACACATATGAATAAAGATCCTTGTGGAAAATAAAATCTGTGAGCTTCTAAACTAAACGACTAAATGAGAACATGATTAAGAATAATTCGAGTTCAAACCAATGCCCCAGTTTATTAAGAGTTACATTCGACAAATGTCAATTGCATTTATCACTGCTGCTTGAATGAAGAGTGACTCGAAAAAAAAGAGTACTACTATATAATGTAAAGTAGACATACAACACCCTCGGGACTAGTGCCTTCACCGTGAGATTCTAACACTAGAATTATGGTTTTTCTGTCAAACAAATTTTTTTATTTTCCTACCTTTGTTACTTGAAACCTCTTTACATTATGATTTAAACTTCAGCAATAGTTACATACTGCTCTTATACATACTTTACTAATCATTTGTCTCTTGAGAGAGTGTTTGCTCTATGTTATTATAATATTGTAGTCCTATTGATACGTTAAAATTATGCATTGCATACTTTCGTGCAAACTACCACACAATCAAGCATGTGATGACGCAAATGGTCTAATATCAGAGCCTATATTAAACAACAGCTAGCTCCCATCCACATCTCTGAAAGGATCTCTGATAACTGCTTTGTTCTGATTATTTAATCCATAATCAACCCATTACTAGTCCTGTCAGTTAAGGTATGGATACTCTTATAGTGAATGTGATGCGTACATGATACGGGAACTTGGAGTAACTGAAGAATGCTGAATTTGTGGGTGCTTTTTTACCCATGGTTTTTGAAGTATTCTAAGTTGTGAGGGCATTTCTTGGATGTTAGAATTGTGACTCACGTGACCAAAGGCTAACTTCTTTTACATAATAGTAATAGATTAATGAAATATCAATTTCAGGAGTGTCAAAAAACAATTCAAAAATTAACCAAAGAAATACTTCACTGCTAGAAGCACATATGGATAAGTATACAAGATAGCGTACAATAAAGATCATCAACTACAGCAAATACTGGAGAAAATACCCATGTAAGAGCTATTTGGGCCGACTCTTTGATAACATCACCAAGTTGTCCAGTAAGATGCAAATCACCCTTTCCTATCATTGTCGTGGCCTCAACAAATTGAACCTCCCCTCCAAAGGTTGTCCAGACAAGCCCAACAGATACTCCTGGAGTTGACACTCGTTCTGCAGTTTCTCTATCATCAAATCTAGGTGGCTACAAAACCAAATCGATTACAGTATAATTGGAAACCAGAACTTAATCATTTATTTTAGGTTTCAAGATATGTTCGTAAATAAATTATTACCCCGAGCACTTTCTCAAGAATAGCCTCATTTACAATCATAGTTGAGGTCCTTGCAAAAGCATTTGATATCTCATGACGGTTAATGCCCATAGGAATAACTTCCATTTCCACTTCTGCGGGCTCGGCGAGTCTTGAGTCCACAAGGGAAGTTGTTATTGGGTGCACATCTCTGCCAAGTTGGACTCTGTATTCTTGCTCAGCAACCTTGACAGCAGCTGCACGAGCCAAAGCAGCCAAGTGCCTCTGAAGATTACGAACACCAGCCTCTCTGGTATATCTCTCAATTATCATCTTCACAATAGTCTATGAACACGAATAAACAGATGGGTCACCATCCAAATTAATTCTGTACTGAGAAAAAACATCATGTCAACCAAAATCAACAAAATTGTCGGCAATAATCAATAATTTCTGCTTCCACATACACAAACATATAACAAAAAAGAATTTTTATAAAACAATTAAACATATTCTATTCTAGTTTGATACACCTACAAGGCAATATGTATATAGGATCGCACTGATGGTGAGAATAGATCAAAAAAGAAAACCAAAAAGAAGAATCTATAACTAGCTTCAATTGTTTGGAAAAGTTAATTCCTCATGGGTTAATGCTAGATCACTATAACTGTACTATTATTCTGTTCATGTTTGGCAGTCTAAAGCTTTCAAGAACCCATAAATGCCTTGCGTAATTACCCAGGATTCTGGTACAAGCGACTTTCAACTATCATAGATAGTAAAGATTAAGGTCATAGAGATCCTGAATCTGGAACCTCCCATAACTGAATCGCTCCCTTTACTAGCACTGACAAAGGCCTTAGAGACGTGACATATCAATTCACATATTTCTACTGTACTATTTGAGATCAAGTGTTGGAAGGTCTTGAATCACAACTCGTGAACTAACAAAAACTGGCAAGTGGCAACTAATGCATAAGCACAGTTGATCCTCATATACAATGCGCATGAAATCCAGATATTTACATTGAATTCAACACAAAGTAATCCACAGTAAAATATTCATGATATCAAGATACATGGCCTTTGATTGAAACTTGTCAATCATAAAGAAAGACTGCACTGGTAACATCAAACCAGTCTGCAAAGCAAGCAATGATGTAGAAATCAACAGGATATTAACATAAAATAAAAAGGATGAACTAGTTCTCAGCTGATTTCAGCATGTTGTTTCCCTGGAAAAAAAGTGGTTAAAAGCATGATAGGTTCATGATCTCGCAATCTTGATTATTATGATACATAATGCAAAAGTGACGAACAGAGTCTACAGACTAAAGTGATCTACACAGACAATGATGTATTCATTGTCACACAATCCAGAAATGGCAACAGTGAGACCCAAGTTAAAAGAGACACACCCATTATCTCATAATAATGCAAGATATATTTTGCGCAAGTATATAAATCAGGACTCTTCATCATCATTGCTGCTAATCTAGACAGGAGAGAATTGTGATTATCCTGATAAAAGTATAATTGAGTTTGAGATGACATTAGGTCTTAAATTAATCATATGAAACATATTTGGAAACTATGCATTTTGAAGGGAGGCCGCAAACACTAGGCATATTTTTTGAAAAGTAACTATATTTTATTTAATGAAGGGTTTGTTTGTAATCAAAATAAAGAGCTGGATAACAGAACTAATGGTGATAGTGGAAGTTAATGGTCAAACAGTCAAGGTTGATCTTTCCATCAAAGTAAATGTCATAACTACAGCTATGGGAGCTGTGCACATTCTCTGCAATATTTCACAGTTGTCAGATTTAAACCGAACTTCTACGCATAATGGCTAGCACCACTGCTGGAAGTAGATAAATTTACCAGTTTCGACACGTTAACGAGCCTTGAACTACTTAGCAATGGCTAACTCTTAACAGTAGTGCAACATTATTTCCAAACATAATCAGGAATCTACTAACATGTATCAAATAACATCTTAAACCCCAGTAAATTCTCTGCAAAGAATTTATATTGATAAATGATAACAGAAGGAAGACAAACAATAAAGAACTTGTTACAATTTCATAGGCTCTACCAATAATCTCTAATGACGTCCTAGCACACAATTTTGCTCGCAAGGTTGTGTAAAGGCCTTGATTGCAAAAAGATACAAATGATATAATTAGTATTGCGCATTTTTTCTACTTTGTTCAGCAATATTTTCAATCACGTTTAGCAATCAGAAACAAAAAAAATTTTGACTACTATAGCGAATCAGATACACATTATAATAATAATAAAAAGGAAGGTAATCATACTCCTCTCTTGCCTAACTGATTGGAAGCTCTACAAAAAATTGCAGACAATAAGCAAACAAAAGCAAAGCTTACTTGTCCAATGGAAATAAGATATACCTCTGGAATTTGAAGGAAATCAGAACTCAAACCATGCTGATCCAGTACCCTTGGTATCAAATGTGTCATTGCTATTTTTAGCTTCTCTTCAGGTGTATACCCAGGCAGCTCAATGACTTCCATTCTATCTAAAAGTGCTGGAGGAATAGGCTGAGCCCTATTTGCAGTAGCAACAAAAATTACCTTTGACAAGTCGTATGGAACATTCAAATAACTGGTGGCATTAATTAAGGAATTCAAAAAGAATGAAAGATGCAGTTATGTATATACTGAGTATACTGACTTCACAGGAATATCCAACTTTCCCATTTACATTTACTATGCAATGTAAATATTACTTTAGAGAACTGCACCAAGTTTCCTTAGTCAATAATGTGCAGAATGGGGAAAATAGAAACATGTCACTAGATCAGAAAGCATCACATGTTACACCTTTAATACACCCAAACAACAAGGATTCTTAAGCTAGCATTTACAACTTCAGAATCCATTTCAAATGCAGCACATGAGCTAAATAACAGAGAGAAAAGTTAGCATGCATGTATCCTTACTCATTTCTTTTACCAGAAATCAAGGAGCCTCTCTAGTTTTGATGAAACACGCCTGACACAAGTTAAAGCTTCATCAAGATTGCATAAAAGTATTCTACAATGAGCAACATGAGAAAAACTCACAATGGTGATAGCATACAGACAAAAAATGGACAGGCAAAAACCACAAAGTCGCAAACCAACAATAATGAAATTTATATATGGGCATGGAACAGCATTTTTGTGGCTTGAACTTGTGCACCAGCTTATTGCTCTCTGGAAGAGTGCATAACTTTTTTTCTAAATTAATTTTACTAAAGTCATGAACATCTCGGTAAGCTTCAACAGAAGCATAAGGTGACATAACTCTGGCTGGCAAGGTATTGACCCATACAAACTGGCATGATGATCTGAAGGTCCAACGGTTGTACTTTCAGCATGATATCCAGACGTGATCATATTGTCAAATATAAGATTGATTATACAACTTGGGAGTTGGATCAGCATTTTGTTTAAAAATTAAATTAAAACAACACTTGATGGATATCTTTTTTATTTTCACTTAACCAATTTTGATGCACTTAACCAGAAAGCTAACAGACATATAACAAACAACAAATAGATGAAATTCAATCTATCAAAGGTCAAGAGAAAATAGAAGGAAACTCAAATATTCACCAGCACAATAAAATATAACTATTGTATCACTGTTAATAAATGGAATAATGGATACTGATCATTGAAGCTTCTATTCTGCTCTGGGTCAAGAACCTCAAGTAGGGCTGATGCTGGATCCCCGCGGGCATCAGAACCAGTCTTATCAATCTCATCTAGCAACATAACTGGATTACTGACACCCACTCTCTGCAGTTAAAACATGAATTTACATAAGGAAAATGTAAAGGAAAAAAAATATCATTATCAACCAGACATGTCACAAAATCCAAATGCAAACAACATTGCTATACTTGTTAACAACACTAAGTTAGCACAGTATAGCAGTGAATACAATATATCAGTAAAAAAGGAGGAGTTTCTAAAATGTTTATCTTTCTTTTAAGTGTTCCTGCCTACCACTATGCTGTCTTCATCCATGTGAGCACTTACAGAAGTAGAGGATGATTGGCAATAAGCTAAACTGTGCTATGCCTGTTTTGAAATTATAAGCACTCAAAAGTTTTCATTCATCGTTTTATTCTTTGTTGTTTTCCCATGTTATGGCAATATCAATATAAAATCCACATATATGTAAGGTATTTGCATATGTAAAAAATATCTATGTTCATATGCTATGTATATGGACAAAAATCTACCAGAAATGTAAATATAGCTGCACTCTTAATGTCAAGACTTTGGACTAAGTGCTGGGTCCAACAAATTACAAGAATGTGACATTGCTACCGGACCAAAAGGTCCTAGTTTAAGAGTTCAGACATAAGTCATCAACCAGTTGCTCTCAAACTCTGGATGTGAAGAAAAACCATGCATCGTTAAGGGATCTGTATCAATGAAGAGGTCAATCTTATTTCCTGTTCCACATTGACGCATGTCAAGGCACACACGACTATCTAGTTTAACAAATAGTACTTCAAAAAAATGAATTTGACTATTAGTTCCTAGTTTTAATATCTATGTTATGTGTTTACTGTTTCCAGCAAGCAGGATTTAAGAGCTTTATAGCAGCTAATATTTTCCCCTTTCACTCAATGTCTAAAGTACAGTTTCTGACCTTCAACCCATCAATAAGACGTCCCGGCATGCTTCCAACATATGTTCTACGATGACCTCTGATATCAGCCTCATCCTTGACTCCACCAAGTGAAATCCTTATAAATTTTCTGTTCAAAGCAGAAGCAATAGATGATGCCAATGATGTTTTACCAACACCTGGTGGACCAACAAAACATAGGACTGGACCTCTGGCTTCTGGTTTGAGCTGCATTTGATTAACATTCAATCGGTAACAGTTTTCCTTTCTATATGGCAAATCTAACGAAATTAAATATGATGGTAGATTAAAGAAGTGAACCTTGCGAACAGCTAAATATTCGATGATCCGCTGTTTTACTTTGACCAAACCATAGTGGTCACTGTCAAGCCTCTCCTTGGCAGCTTTAAGATCAAGTTCTCGTTCTTCACTAACTTTCTGCCAAGGAAGATCAGCAAGAAGCTCCAAGTATACACGTGAACTGCTATATCCAGGCTGCTGAGGCTGCATTTTTTTTAGCCTCCTGTACACATACATTCTAAGTAAGGTCTCTCACTTTAGTCAGTAGTTTAATGTGTCTATCTGTTAACAGACAAAAGTTAACTAGTTTAGAAGATTGCTGTCAAAGAATTCTTTGGAAATACTGATGATAAAAACGTGCAGCCACCACAATGTCAATTTGAGTAAGCAATCAACCCAAAAGGACAGCATTTACAGGAGATATGCAGTGAAATAAGATGACAATGTAAAAGGCTGATAAACATCCTATATACAAGCAAGAAAAACTTCATACGTCAGATGTCATATTACAGCTTTGAAGATAATTTAGACGAGGCTTAAAGATTTTTAAAACATAATCTCCTCATTTTATGAGAGGGCGTCCTAGAACACCTTCTTTGCTAGTTCTCCAGATCCTATTTAATGCATTGAATTTGGTGATCATTAGCATATGCTTACATGTTTTGTATGAATGCAACACTTGGCTTGCATAGTCTGCTGGACTTAAGCTGTCGTGCTAGAATTTAATTTTTTTTCCCGTTTCAAAACATACCAAACTCCAGTGTATGCAATCAAATAAAGATACTTGTCTTCATGATACAAACTTAGCTCTAAGGATGAAATAATATATTTGGTGAGTTTGAAGGACTTCTGAAAAAGCTCTGTATTATCAACAACTAATCTAAGACTTCAGCACAAACAAAGACTCATATGGAAATATGATTTCCCTTGTTTCATCTTTTTTCTTTCTTTTTAGTTTTTGGAATCCTTTCCATAGATCCTAAAGCTTTCGAATGTACAAAGACAGCATAATCAACCTGTCATCTCAAGGATAAATTTTGGACAAACCATGCCTGATGAAACTAAGAGTTTCAAAAGTTCTGAGAGAGATGAAAGAAGCATCAAAATCAAGTGCCAAGTACTGTAATACAGCAATCGTACCGTAGTTCTCTTTGAGCATGTTTCCAAATGTTTGGAGGCATTCCTGCAGCCTGCATCTTTCTTTCCAGAGTAACTATGTCATCCTCATCATCATCGTTATCGCCAAGCTCCTCTTTAATAGCCCGCATCTAGAAGCTATCAAGAATTAGCATGAAAAAGAGAGCGGAAAGAAATATACAGACAAGATGCTGAAAGGCGGCAACTGAATCAACTGAATCATTGGACATCAAATATGCAATTTTTTACAGTCAAAGAGTCAAAAATGGGCAAGTGCAATGCTACAATTTAACCATAAGAGGTTTTAATAGGACTTTTAGAAATATTTTAGAAATATTTGAAATACTTGGATTTGCCATTGAAATACACAACATGAATACAAAAATATACTAGAGAAGCGCTACAAAATGTGTACTAAATGAAAGCATGTGTCATGCACATGTATGCATTTCAGATATATCCCTACCAAATTGTGTACGCTAATTGTATTTAGACCAAAGATACATAACATATATAGTCAGCTAGTTGTAATGCGTAAATATACAGTTCATGTAAGAGCAAAACAGATGTAGTCTACAGAATGAACTTCCTACTAAGAAGAAATAAGGTGGAAAGAAGCTTCCTGTTAGTTAAAAATTCTAGAAGCTGGAACAAGAGCTGAGCAATAAGAGCTAAAAGGTGAGCATGTGGGAGAGTTAACCTGCTGACGTAGAAGAAATTCTTTCTGTGATTTTGAAAGTTGTCCCTCCACCTTTTGAGTTATTTTCTCAGCCACACGAATGGACTGTTTCAAAAGGAAAAAAAAAATACAATCCACATTATATCTATGAAAATAAATAGTAGTACTACTATAACATGGCCAATGCTAGCCAAAGCCGCTAGTGGGGTTCACTCGCGCTGTGGCAGGGGCGCACGTCCGTAGACCTCCTCCTATAACATAGATTAGTTACAATATGCATACCAAAACAAACTACTTAATACAAACCTGCAAATGTCTATCCACCAATTCAGTTGCCTTTGATAGTCTGCCTTTTAAGTCAACTGAATCTAGCATAGATAGCTGCTCCTCGAAGCTTATTTCAAAACTAGCAACAAAAATATCTGCCAGTCTGTGTACAGGAACTGTATCAAGAAGAACTTTCGTCCTCCCAACAGTTTTCTGCTTCTGTAAACATTATATATAAGTGCAATTAAAATGAGTCACTCTGGTCAAATTATGACAAAGGACAAGTAAATAGTGATAACTTCATCAGGAACAGGCAAACTAACATTTCACTGCTTGAAAAAATATCGAAATATAAAATTCAAACAAGGTACCAAAAAACAAAGAGTAGGATAAACAATAAGAAAAGAAAATTCTTTGCCATAGTGAAAGAAACAAAAACATCTTCCAAAAGTTCAAACAATTATAAAGCTGTAGAGTTTTCAGGACGAAAGACAATCTTGAAGAATTCTCTAACATTGTGACTTCTACCATTCTACATGCGATCATGCATCAGCTTGATAAGATGGTATAGGTTATCCAGAAGAAGGTACTTGGTCACATGACTCACATGGTAGAAACAAACCAACTGCTCAAACTCTGAGCAAGAAACTTCCCAAATTTTAGTTATACTCATGAATTTGGAAGAAATTTTCAACGTTTCTCAGCTGTATGCAATATGCCATATGGAACGAACCAGCAGGATAAAATGTAAATCATTGATCCGTTGTTTTTTGATCTAGATGGTGAAATGTTTTCAAGTGTAAAATATTACTCTAAAGATGATTCCACTTTTATGAGCTTAAAGTTATTTTATGGCATTGTTGCTCAAAGTATATAGAATTTTTCATACGTAAAAATAATAAATTCTAATAATTGTTCCTAAAATTATTAACTTAACAGGACTATCAGTAAATAGGATGTTTAAAATAAGTTATTACATGTTATAAGATATGAGCACCTCCTAAACCCAGACAGCAGAGAACAGGTAAAAGCCACAAAACAATCAAAGTACTATTTTAAGAAAAGGCCCCTTTTTATAATAACCTTAAGTAGTCCATACCATTTACCTCTTTTTATTATATATTTTTTCTTTAGATTGCAACACCTACATAAGGAATAATTCACAAACTCATAATTTACCTGCTCAAGGACAGATATTAGCTCCATGGCAGTAGCTTTAAAATGGCGAGACAACAGGATAATATCTGGGTCCTGTTCAGCCTGGTCCAACTCTGACAAAAGCATCAAGGAAGAGGTACTGAAGCTTACAACTTTGTAAGAGGCTGATGTACAGGAAATAAATAAGGCTGAAATATGTCAAGAGTCTTAAGTACATGTCTAGGTGCATTAGGGAAAGACCTCCACAATACTTTCCGAGGACCATAGAGCACAGATTTCGTCTAACACTCCCAGAACTCAACCTCTTATTTAAAATAATAATGCTATAAATAAGCATCTAACTACCCACAGTAAACTAAATAGCTCTCTCCGAATTGTTTGATACAATCAAATTGCATAAACGGCACCAAACAACTGAACAAGTCCAACAGGCGCATCACTGAAGGTAAAAAATATAAACCTGGACATATGTTAACAGAAATATAAACCTGGACATACATTAATAGGAAGTATTTGATTTGAACTGCTGCCATCCAATGAAACATGAATAAGTAACACAAACACATGGAGACAGAGGGAGACGTGGAGGGAGGGAGGGTGATGGCTTCTTTCAAAAATATTTGGAGTCCAAGTTCTTCCAAACTAAATTTCAGAAACAACAATGAGAGAGAGAGAGAGAGAGAGAGTCTAGGATCCTTCCCCCCAAAAAAATTAAGATTTGAAGCCGGAAACTTCCCATTTGAATCAAACAGTAGACTATTAAAATTGAGTCCACTCCTTGATTCATGGAATTTAAAGTAGTTAAAAAATCTGAAGATGCAGATGTCATTGAAAATCAGATTAGTACCAAGAAACTTAGTTTGGATTGTTACAATAACCAACATGAGATATCTTCATATCATTCTACATCTATAAGAATTACCCTAAAACTTTTAAGGTCATAACAAGTCAACAATAAGGAGGAAATATAAAACTGAAGGCTTGAAAGGCTCTTATTTATATTTATTTAATAGAATCCAACTTGCTACTCCAGATGTCTCCGTGATCCACTGATCCTTACAAAGAAACAAGCTAAACGCTATATTATATGTCTATGACTCTATAATTGAAATAAGTTACAAATATTACAAAGCTCAAAGGCCGAACTAAGTCGAGCCTTGTCTTCCAAGATGGTCACAAGCGACAAAGTTGTCTTTTCTAGCATGAGGAACTTAACCCAAAAGAAACCTCACAAAACAGTTTAAAAAAGAAATTCGCCATGTCTCCAATCCCGTTCTTAGATCCATAATAAATAAACACTATTATCTGCCTCAGTGAAAAGCACTCATAAATATGGCTATAAGAATAATCCCACAAGAGAAGGGCCTTAAAGAAATTTTACCAGCCTTTGTCATATCAAGCCGTGAGATACGTGCCACGTAATATGTTCCTCTGGCACTGAGCTCTTGAACACTAAATCGGCATAACCCTTCAAGAACAACTATATAAGTTACTCTCCCACTTGGCTTTTCTACTCCTCTTGAGAGATGTAATGCTCTGGCAGCAACTCCCCTGAAAAAGAAAGCTGGCAAAACTGAATATCAAAACTTCGACAACAGGTCAGCACGTTTATCTTCTGGCTTTTAGTGAAATTGAGATAATGTGGAGAAAGAGAGAGGAAGAAAGCATTATTCATGGTGTGATGCCATATTTGGTTTTTCCAAAACATAAGCAGAGAACTCATGCACAAACTAAACCAGCCATTGGGATAGGTCAGACTAAGAAGCTTCCATATTGAATGGATCTAAAAAGCATGATAAATACAATATAAACTCCTCTCCTTGTTACCTTGCTCAGAAAAGGTCACTTATTTGCTTATCGCCTCAGACTTCAGTCATTTTGATGTTGAGCTAGGAATTCTACCCAGGTTTTGAACAGACCTTCTTACATTGGAACTTCACAGTCTTCAGCGAGAAGAAAAATATTACATAAAATAAAATAGGGATATGCTCATATGCACAAAAAATATATAATAGCAACGATTGAGGACAAGCAAGGCACAGACTGTTTTCTTCAGACAGCCTCAATAATAGACTGGCATATTAGATCTTTTTGCATTTGTTGAATTTCCAAAGGTGCTTTATAAGGTATCGCAATGTATGTAGCTATACTGAAGGAATAGGGCTAGAGACTTGGTGGGCTCTTTAATTTCAGATGGCAGCAGCTCTGGATATAGGAATGGCTCCTAACAGAGTTTATTTCAGGCAGAGATATTTAGCTCATATAGAGACGGTTACTGGAATTCCGGGCTTGATTGCCTAACATTTTCTTTCCTTTTTTCATGGCCCTATTACTTGTCAATCTGGAGTATGTGGGTTTCTGTTTAGTATTTTGTTCTTCTGGGCCTTCATATTGCGGATCATATGTTGTGCCTTTCTGGTGTAGACTAATCGTGTTTCCTCATATTTTCCTATTTGCACAGGCACCATTTGTTATGAGGCTGTAATCTTCTTTCAGAAATAAGCTTTTTTATCAGATTCTTCCGAATTCTATCCCTATTGCCAAGAGGTTGCCCAGAAGAATGCACCATAGAAACACACAAGATAAGTATACAAGGTTAATCTGAACAGGGTGTCTAAAAGAATAGAAGAATCAACTAACAGGAACCAGCTCACTAGAGGGGATATTGAGCACAATCAGGACAAACAAAGGACAAGTTGCTTTGGTCCTTAGCCAAAAGAACAAAGAAACACTTTTTATGTTAGATAAGTTCGTTACTTATGCTCATTTTGGTTTTCAGTTTTTGGTCTTGTCGGAATTCCTGTTAAGCTGTTAAATGGAAGCCAGTGAGAACATAAAGATTAGAGATCAGTACCGGTTGTGCCAGTGAATAAGGTCCTGCTGATTCTTTCCCTCCTGTTTCTGAGGATCACCCAATGCATCAACTGAAGGCCTCAAATTCCTCTCTCCTGAATCACTCCCACCACCTACAAAACAAACAGTTTCACTTGATATTCCTTTTTTTTAACTTCAAATGGACATGTCCTGAAGCCAAAATATAAAAATATAAAAACATAAAAAATAAAAATAAAAATAAAAAGAAAGAAAGAAAGGGGGATCACCTGAAGATAATATGGAACCCACAGCGGCAGCCTCGGTATCCCTGACTGGAAGCACACCAATCAAACCTTTTTCCTCCCTCTGCCACAGTTCTTGCTCAACCAATTTCACACTGCAAATAGTTAACAACAAACTTACATTTTTTTTCTGCGAATCAATCCTGTAGATAAACTAAGAAAATCCTCTAGAAGAACCAGAAAATTGATGTGGAGGACACTTTCTTAACGCATAGACCACTTTACTAAAATTAGATTTTGTCATATATGAGTAACAACTCGATTATATATTATGTGATCCAAATATGCATATATTTATTTGTTAGAAATATAAAAACCTACTTGTGCCCTCGTGTTTCGATTTTCGGCAATTACCATGTTCCGACACACCATGTCGTGTAAGACAGTTGTGCCCTTGTCTACAAACTAAGACCATAAAAATTATACAACCGTCCAATACATCACAAAAGTAGTTTACTAACATATGTTGCATAAAATAGTCTGTGGTTTGCTCAAACTTATAAAAGATGAAATCTTTTTGCAAGTTTCTTTGCCTTATCCAAAAATATCAAAAATCAGAAGGTATTGTTCCTCCAACTGAGATTTAAGCTCAAAATATCAGAAAATCAAAATCTTTCGACAATTATATTAAGACATGCCATAAACTATCAATAATGGAGCGGTGTTACTCGCTACGAACAGGATCAACTAAAATAATCCCAAGAGAGCTCACACCTTTAAAAGAAACCAAAGTGACAAGCCTCTTGGGAAAAAAAACATCACAAGTTAGTGCGTTACCGTCATTATAATGAGCATAAACTCAAATCAGCTCCTCTCAACATAACCAGCCATAAAACATCTCTTAAAAGAAGAAATCCAATTTTTCAGTCATTTCCTCTAAACTAAAGAGATTCTAAGAGACGTGGGATTCCACAAGGACAAGGACAAAGACTACATAGAAAAGAATCCAAATATAAAGCTTTTCATAAATTTAATGAAATATTTTTATGTAATTTAACAAACTACATACTTGAACAAGCAAAAACAATCAAACTACATACTTGAACAAGCAAAAACAATCAACATTTCAGTTTTGCCCTGATGACAATGAGGAATTAAAGTTCAATCCTTAAACAGAAATAATATTTTACTGACTGTTGCTACAACATACTACAAATCTATAATATGCTTCTCATGATACAAGCTGCGAGTCATCACTTAAAAAATCAGATACCCCTTGGAATCATCTGAGTAATTTAACTAAATAAACCCCCAGAAAAGATCAAATTTGCAAGCTTACAACAACCCCAGTGAGGAAGTAAGCCCAAAATCCCAAAAACAATCAAACTGTACGAGTAACTCTTTCCATATATCGGGTTTTGGAGAGCAACGGCTTTCTACAAGTAAATTTTATCGCTTCCTTCTGAGGAACTAACCCCAAAACCCTACAATAAATTAAAAGGTTTTAAGAAATTATTTTCAAATACCCGGTTTCGAAGAGATTGGGGTTTTATAAGTCAATTCTATCACTTCATACGGGGCCCTAACCCCGAAATCCCAAAAAGAATCAAACTTCTCAAGTAATTTCTTACAAGCTAACAACTCCTGTGAGGAGTTAAAGCTCAAAATCCCAAAAAAGAATCAAGCCATCTGCGTAATTCCTTTCGAAATACCGGGTTTGGAGAGGATTGTACAAGTCAATTCTATTACTTCCCATTGAGAAACTAAACCCGAAACCCTGCAAAGAGTCAAAGACACAATTGGTGAATCTATCACTTCCTATGGATGAACAAGCCCCAAACCCCCAAAAATAATCCAAAATTCTGATTAATTCCTCACAACCACCAGGATATTTGGAGCGAATTAGGGTAGGGTTTAAAAAGACCGCAGAGGGCAATTCGGTAAATATACCTGCTGGGCGAGGTGCAGCGGATTCTGATGATGGCGCCGGGCAAGAGAACCTTGTTCCTGAAGGGGAGGATCGCGAGGCGGCCGGGGAGCTCCACCGATTCCGCCATTAGAACGAAA
>JBAKGM010000263.1:25820-39016 GCA_037177215.1 Asparagus racemosus
TAATCAGGTTATTTTCATAAATAGAGAATTCCAACTTTATTATCACTCCTTGATCCTCTACCCACACGAGGGCTTCCACCTATTATTCTATACCCTCCATCCCACAAGTCAACCTCACAATAAGGTATAAAATAAACATAATAATATATTAAACAATACTAATCTCAGATAATGTGATGTTTAGCACGCTATTACGAATGCAGGTAATAACTGAAATTGAAATGGGTATTGTTGAATGATGGATTAGTAATATTATTTTAAGTGCAATTTGCCAAAAATTTTAAAAAAAAAGAAAAAGATGCAGTCATTTCATTTACGCAACAAACGAGGTTTAAATTATTACTTCAATTGGAATCAAACACCTCCAAATAATAGTAGAAATTTTAATTGCAAAATTCTAAAAATGAATCAAATAACCGCAACCATATCTCAATGCAAAAATATTGACTAGACTGAATCCGGTCACATGATGGCAAGAACTTGAATGAATCAGAAGGAAGCATCAAATACACAAATAAGAGAGATACAATTTCTAAATAAAAAGTTCTATACACAGATTTAAAGAGAAAAAAATTCTATACACAAATGAAAAGGGAAAAAACTTCTATACACTAATAATTGCTTGCATGTCAAGAAAATTACCTTTAGTAGTTTTTGAAAGCAGCTCGGTGGTGTTTTCCCGAAGGATTGGCCTGGGATTAGTTTGATCTTGGAGAGATTAAGCAATCGAGAAGACCAAGCAACAAATCGACATCCAAAATAACCCAAATAGAAGACCACCAAACGAAATCGCCCAGATTTGATGAATCAACCCAAACAAAACTAGGGTTTCTTTGTGAAGTAGCAAGAGAGGATTGACAGTAAAAGATGGATCAAAATTAGGTAGGATCGACGGAGGAGCGAACCTCAAATTCAATCATCTTCCTTCCGATTTTTTTTAGTAGGGAGAGAGGCGGTGGAGGGAGATAGGCTGAAGAAGAAGATGAAAAAGAGGAGGAAATGAGAGAGATAAGGCGGTGATGATAAAGATAAGGTTCCCTGTTTTGTTCCCGCTGTTTCTCACTTTTTTTCCCGCTGTCCAGCTGGTAAAAATACCAATTATTTTAATAGATTTTCGCTCCAATTCCGATCATTTTGCTCGGAAATGGGCATTTCCTTTTTTCTGAGTTGGCAGCTGATTTCTCCCTCTAATTTCTTTTTTTTGTTGTGTTGAACCAAACTGAAGAATAGGAGATCTAAAGCCCCTTAGATTTCCCACTGTCATCTTGTCAGATGGGAAAACCTATTTCCTGCCATTTTTTTTGCCAAACAAACAGCCACTAAGACTACGTAGGGATCATTAATGTGAGGATGGTCTCTTTGTGATGTACGCAAGGGACAAAAGACTAGTGTGAACGCCAAATACTTGGTAAATTTATCGATGTCACCCAAATTATAGAGCTGTAAGTTGCGTAAACTTCATATGTTCAATCTACAAGACAGAAAATTTAATGTCAAGGAGTGAAAATTATCTTTCATATGTATTGAATTATACTTGGGAAGTACTAAATTTTCAATGAGAATATTCTTTGTGCATAGGTAGATATGTTTGTGTTTGACGTACAAGGTATTCAAGTGTGAGCTATGACCACATTTGAGTGATGTTGAGCTCCGAATGCATAAGTAGCATTCAGTTCTCACTTACTACTAAAGATAGTGTTTTTTAATATAGAATTAGCGATGCTATTTAATAATAGAACAAGTGTTTGAACTAAACCCAAGTATCGTGAATAAAGAAAATGATTTACTAATGGAAAAGCTACAAATCAACACAACATCAGCATGATTCGAGAAAATTGAAAATTTACAAAGAAAATTATTGGATCACTGATGTAAATTATAAATATGGCTAACAAATTTTTTTTACCAATATGCAATTACATTAGCATCTTATTAGCGGGAATGTAGCACGACTTGACAAAAACAAAAACATTTATGATTGTTCATGAGAGAGAAGGGTTATGTACAAAAGAAGAAAGAAGTAACTTACCAGTTCTACGTAAATGATAATTATTAAAGTCCATGAATAATAATAAGTCAATGCTCAATATCAAGAGAACCGAAGGAAATGAAAATTACTTGGAAGAATGCATTAAATAGAATTTATTTCCTCCTTAAGAGCTTTCTACATTATTTTATGGAATTGTACAGGAGTCCATTTTCATTTTAGACTTTTTTTCTATATGCATTATAAATATCCAAGCATTTGTCTACGGCAACGCACATACACAACTACCTACACTAGTATCCAAGAAATGTACAAACCCCTGTTACACAGCCTGTCCTTATAAAAAAAAAAAGAAATGATACAATGAGAAAACACGAATAATAGCAATGCACTCAAGGGAACTTTGTATTTCAAAGCAGAAAGTTTATGTATTACAAATGGTATAACACAAATGATAATTTAGTGTTTGTATTTTAAAAATGAAGGTAAAACAACAAGTACAATGTTTCGCAAAGAATCACCACCAACCAAAACAACATCAAGCACTATAAAGATGATCAATCTCCATAGTTGAAAATTAGGGCAAGGAACATATGCCGCAAGGATTTATGTCTCATTCAAATCCCACAGGAGTTTTCGATTAGATTGAGCTGGTGGCGCAAGTCCAGGTATATCACGGATTGCCTTGTTATGAGGGTTAACAATCTGTCATTTAAAGAAGAAATAAACTAGTATAATTGCAAAAATAAACCCACAAGAAACAAGAAAATAGCACTGCCGTAGCACTGCATAGAAAAATAATTTCAAAGGGAACGGGCAAATTTCTAAATCTTAATTCCAAGTGGGACTAGTCAGGAGATAGAATATGACAAAGTCTATGCTGGTTTCCTCTAGGGTAAATTCCACTAAACCCCCTGAACTTTGGGTGATTTTGCACATAACCCCGCTGAATTTTTTTTATTCCACTTTATCCCCCCTAAAGTTTGGGTGTCTCAGTTAACTAAACTTTTGAGTTTTTCCCACACACACACCCTCCCTGACACCGTTACTTGTTAGTGGTGAAACCAAAATGCCCTTTTTGAAAACTAGGGATAAAGGTGTAATTTTAATAAACTGAGGGTTATTTTTGTTCTTTACTGTGACGTGCTTGCAAGTGACCCGTCAAAGTTCACAATGTTACTTTTGAGGGGTTAACTGAGACCAAGTTCACGGGGTAAGGGGAATAAAAAAGTTAGGCAAGTTATATGAAAACCCTCCCAAAGTTTAGGGTGGTTAAGTGAAATTTAAACTTCTTTGACCCCACAAACACTAGAACAAAAAATTGTGGTAACAACAATAGAGCTCATTGTAATAATGATGAAGTGCTTCCTTAAAGCATATATAATCAAAAGAACTCCAAAGAGCTGGGGATTGTATGGTCGGCTCCAAGACATGCAATGTTGAAAACAGGTATCCTAGATGCACACATAAATGATTTAAAGGGTTAATAGCAGGTACATCAATATATTAAGAAAGGTCAGCCACTTGTCGACTCTATATGATTTATGTTATGATAAGTAACAA
Source organism: Asparagus racemosus (assembly GCA_037177215.1). Lineage (NCBI taxonomy): Eukaryota > Viridiplantae > Streptophyta > Magnoliopsida > Asparagales > Asparagaceae > Asparagus > Asparagus racemosus. The sequence continues at coordinate 29,371 of JBAKGM010000263.1, forward strand.
GTGCAACTTAAGCTTGGAAGCAAAGACTATATTAACAATGTGATAGGAAACAAGCGCAACACCAAAAACAGCACACCAAAAAAAAAGGGTCAAGTATATGGGGGATCACGAACCTTCACAATAATAATTGCTATTACACCAATTACAATGAGGACGAGCATGCCCATTATACAACGGTCAGTAGCAACCTTAACAAACAAACAGAAAATTAGAAGTGAGAAGAAAGATGATTATAAGCTTCGAGTTAAAGAATGAGAATGAAACAAAAGGCTTACAGCCTGACCTGTCTGCCAATTTCTTTAACCAGTTTAGTTGCTTTCTTGATAGAGAAATGAATTGAGTCAAGTTCATTAACAATTCTGCTCATTTGTTCAGTCTGGCAGTATAGATAAGAACTAGTCAAATTAAATTAAAACCACAGGTAAATTAAGATTTCTCATTCACCATCGATGACACACCTGTGCCTTGAGAGCAGCTGCAGTCTCAGCTCCAACATTAACTGTGTCTTCAACTACCTAAAATACAAAAAGAAATAGAAAAAAAATCAAATATTAGGACAAAAAACTAAAGATAAATTCTTCAGTATATACTAGACAATTTCTAGAACACAGCTGATGCCGCCCTATCCACTTTGGAGTCTTGAATATATAGCACAAATAACAAGCTCCATGGAAAAGCATAAAGCCCAATAAACATCATGCCAACCTTCTATTCATATGCATTAATGGTTGGTGAAGCCTTGTCCAACGAAATATTATTGCATATAAGGCCCATCATTAAACATTTGGAGCAAGATTACACGTAATTGCTGAGAAGCATATAAACAATTGCTTTGACTCCTAGGCACCTAGTTAAATTGAGATTTTCAAATATAGCAAAAATTACAAACATGTTAGACCTTGTATTTTAAGTCTATATCAAAATGTCTAGTGGTCTAAGATGATAATGAAATTCTTAAACATTGTAAGGGAGTCGGTGATAGAAGTGTATCACTAGAAGATACGAAGAATATTAACTTAAATAACCAAACTCGCAAATTATTATCTTGTTCTAAGAAACTGCATGTCCTGCAGTCCCATCTTTTTCCAGCAACTGGTTGATTGATGGGAAAAGTAGACGATAATACAAGAGTAAACCACTTTATCCAAAGGTTTGAATTGAGGGTCGTGAGCTAACAATGTATGTCAAGCAAACATAATACCTAAAACTCTCCTTCCTGTGAGCTTTGGACATAAAAAGGCAGAACAACGTAGTAAGATATATATTTTTAATGAGATCTAACTAAGAACCTACCACAAACCTGATGCTTTGACACCATGTTCATAGACAATATGGAGAAGAAGTAGCCAACCCAATTTTTTTCAGTTCTCATATTTACATAGATATAATAAATAGAAACTTACATAATTAACCTTGACACAAGCAAATGCCAAAAACATAATGTTTGTAGAAGCACAAACAGCTGTTGCAAATAAATACACACACGCACACGCACGCACACACACAGAGTTGGTAAGATTTTGGAGCTACAGACTGAAAAGAAATTCATTTCAAGTCTACGAAACAAAATACTGAAAAATAATTATCACTGAGTAGTTGAGAAGCTAACCTTCTTTGATCGCTCAATAGCTTGATCTGTTTCATCCATCATCCTGTTACCATTATCCATTAATTGTTGATTGGTCATGTCTACAAAAGTATTTTTTAAAATTAGCAATAGAAAACTTATCACGTAAAATTTGCATAGTAAATTCTAATTTTTCCATAGCAGCATAGCCTTGAAGAACAAAGGTAACTCCTTTCATATAGATTAAGAAATATACTAATGCAGTGTCTTTAATTCCGACACTAGTGGAAATCAAGCTTGTTGATAGTTGGAAACGTCATCCAGACTACGAGGGAAAATCTTGAACATTCATAAAAGGAGAGGACAAATAAAAGAGAGTGCAGCCCACCCCCCCCCCTCCCCCCACCATTTAATTCATAACAAGGGCTGAACAAAACTAAATATCAAATATCAGCCATCCCCACTTAATTTTAGTCTTCAAAAATTTTATTCTTCAACCTTTTCTTCTTTGCCACTGCTTTATTTTCTTTTTTTAATTTTTGAACTATGATTTCTCTCTTCCTTTTGGTTGACACGGAGCAGGAATGCATGTTTCTCTCCTTTTCTGTTTTTTACTCTCAAAAGAGCATAATTTCACACGCATGCAAATGCACTACTCCCTAGGCTGTCATAGTTAAGCACATCTTTCAGCATTTTTCTGTGGCACGGACCAACATTAAAATGTCATATAAAAGAAGCAGAAGGGCTTCATTGTGATAATATATAAGGCGCTCATATGATAAGCATGCAACTTACTGGCAGCCAACAGAACATTGCTTTCACCATGGTCCTCTCCACCGGGGCCATCAAAGAGATCAACTCGTTTAGTGTCAAGACTACTGGCATACCTGCAATTGCATAAAGCAGAGTAACAATCAAATAAATCGGAAAAATCATCACAATAACCATATACCTGTTGGGATAATAAAAGATGGACAATAGCTGCGCTAAGTACAATAGCTGCACTAAGTAACAAAAATGCATAATGGAATGAAATATTGCTCGAAAAGTGAACTGCAGCTTTGATTTAATTAACAGCCCATTAAAAATTGTGGACTAGTTTACTTTAAACAGACAGCCGATTTGGTTAGCCGAAACATGTTTCCAGGTTTTGGTTGCATCATTAAAGAGATTATCAGTCAGCAATTCATTGGCTACTAACAAAATTCAAGATATGTGAAGAGCTTCCTCAACAAGATAGTTTAGCCTGTTAAGGAATGATCTGAGTTGAAAGAAAAATCATAAAAGAGAAATGAGTCATGCTTAAATTTTGATTGATTGTTAGATAATCGACCTTTTTTTTAATGCTTTTGACTAAATCTTACAACAAAAAGGCTACCAGATTATAAATAAAACAGTTTTTCCTAGTGGATGACATATTAAGTTGGGAGGCATTTGGTTGGCTCTTTGACCATATTGTGTCCTAGAGATGAATACCAATCAATTAGCAAATTTGCTGTTTACAAACTAGGAGAATTTGGAGGGCTGATCATATGTTGCTTGAATTTAAATTGACAATCAGAGACTGTCTCCTACAAACCAAGTTGTCTAATTATGTTTTGGATAAGCCCCTCCACTTCTGCAGAGAATATTAACCATGCATGGACACCAAATAAGAGGCTCGACATACAGCTGACAGCCTTCATAAAAGTTCATCCACTTTTTCTTAGTCTTCTTAGCATGGAGTTGTACTCCAAGATGGCCCACTTCACAGGGAAAGATTTAAATAAAGAGTTAAAACTAGTGACAATGGATGTGCATACCAAGTTCAACAGAATTTTTTAAATATTGATTAAGCTCAATGGTGAATTCGTTAATATCAGCATCTCTCATCCGAAACTATTCTTTACCTAACTAGTGGACCAGTGAAAAAGCTGAAAATATTTTCCCCCGACAGCCACAACAGCAAAAACTGAGCAGAAATCAGAGTTATCTACAAAGAAAATCTACTAACAAAGTCTGGCATTTTACAGGATCTGAAAAATTCATCCCCCTTGTGTGAGCTCAGTACTTGTTTATCTGGTTTTATGCGCTGCATTCACAAATACTACGAGCTGTCTTTATATCAGTGAAAATATTGGTCTCTCTGATCATAGCATCTTCATGTCTCAAGAATTCTATGGGTAAAGGTGCTTGCCTTACATCCAATGAGAAACTGGCAAGAGAAAGAAATATCCACATTCCTCGCCCTCTTTATCTTGATGCATGAAAGCCTCAGAGGGCACCCAACATGAAGCATAATCCTTTATATCAACTTGAGACATCCTAGAGAACACCATATTCCACAAAAAGAAAACTAGCATGCGAAATGGAGAGACGACTTTTAAAATATGCATCTGACTTCAGTACCCAATGGCAAGGTGGAGTTTATAGTCATAGCTCTAGGTCAAAGCTAAGAAAAATCTTTTTTCTAATTATCTCATCCGAACAACTCAACAGAAAAACTAATGACGATTTAGAACAATTCATGGGTGTTCATTTCATTGTCATATCTAACCTTGCAAAGTTGCTTTATATTGACATGTATGCCATACCTAACCTTGCAAAGCTGCTTTATATATATGCACCAATTACTTGCCACAAGACTGATAATTGGGTAAAGGTCATTCAGAACTGAACTATAATCGGAATAAATGTCTCAGATGTTTGTCTCAATGAATGAATTTTCTTTGAACAAAATCTTAATAAATATCACTCAATGTTTGTCTCCAAAATTATACTCAGAATATTGAATCATGATCATAATGGCCTTCTTCAATCAAAGAGCTTATTTAACAATCTTTCCCCACTGTCAGGTCTTATAGAAAACAATGGGTAATGAAAGGAAATCAAGCCCCACTATAGCATCATAGAAGAGATCTTTTTCCTCATGGATGCCAATGATTTCCTAAATTGGTACATGATCTTCAGATTGAACTCCTACAATATTAAGCTATTTGGAGTAGGTACATGAACTTCAGATTGAACTCCTACAATATTAAGCTTGGAGCTTGTCAATCCAATGCATTTGTGCAATACAAGTAGTTGAATGTAGATTTTGGATATTTTCTATCAGTGAACATTTATTTAACCCACATGAAGGTCTGTCCATCAGCTGGGAAAATATTGATTTGCAGAATCAGCCAAGCAAATCAAGAAATCTAACAAACACAGGCATTCACAGAATCACATGAAAAAAAATCAAATGTGTGGTTACAAGAAAATATAACTTATCCATCAAGAGAGAGAAATACAAACTTACTGCTTTTTTAGAGCAACATATGAGTTCAACTCTTTAATCTGCAAAAGAAAAATGCTCCAGTCAAATTAATGTTACATGGATGATGATGCGAATATGATACTCATATATCTGTTTATATAGAGACTAAAGAGATTAAAATGCAAAAAAGAACCATTGACTGCTTTTTGTCACTCAGCATTTTGTTGGTGTCAGCAGTAGTTCTGCCCTCCTCTTCCTTCACTGCTCTATCAAAATTTTTGATAAGCCTACAAATAGATAAAATATACACATATTGATCAGCCATGCCTAGTTAGAAAGTGAAATCAAAGTTTAAGTAAAAGTATATTTATTTGATGGAATTTACATAAGATAATGTCTTAAAAAAGCAAAAACTTGCACTAATATTTTCCTAAAAAAGCATGAGTAAGCACCTCTTGCATTCTCGCATTTTATCCGTTAGTTCCTCCAGCTGCCTACTTCTGCGATTAGGGTCTTTGACCTTTTCCAATTTCTGAAACCCATTCCTGTTAGCAAGGACACAGGAGTTAAGGTAGGTTGTGACAAAGCATGATTTAACATCCGACATGGTTAATAACACAGTGGGGTCATAGATAATGCCTTCCTTTATAGCAAATGTTCAAACTGAATAACCATTTCCTCAAGGGAAAAAAACTAACTCTAATTATATTAGAAACTTAACGTTTTTCTGGTTCTAAGACATAGCAATCACAGAGCATAACATAACCATTTTGTATAACAGCAACAGCAGAAGTAAAACCTTTGTCATAGTTCTTAGGGGCCATCTACATGAATCTCTTTTTCTCTATTCAGCTCAGTTAAGGACCACCCTCTTTATTCCATTAGCACCTATCATACCTATTCTAACCACCTTTACATGTGTTTGAACAAATCTACCGTATCCTTATTCCTCACTACGGAAAACATATTGTAATATGTAGGAGTGTTTAGAAACCCGGACTTTTCTTATGCAGTACTTTACATATTTTTGGACTAAAGGATATTGACAATCCCTGCCTATCATTATGATTCCTGATCACATTGTTATGCAGAGAAATTCATAATTGATTCATACCACACTTATTTAATCTCAAAATGACAATTCCTACCAGAATTTAACAGAAATTATAAAGAAACCTAGACTTAATTATGGAAATAAACAGAAACTTAGTTACTCTAGAATAATCAATGATCATACCTATCACTATTAACACTCAAACTTTTATCAACATATTTATGTTGAATTTGATGATTTTTTACGGAATAGAGTTGAGAAGGAATTACTAATAGTCATTTCTGAATTCCCGACAGTCAATAAGATACAGTATGTCAATAACCATAATCTTTTCTCTCAAAATAAAATGCTACATACAAATTTCTAGTGGTAGTATTATAAATAATTTAATGAGTGTAGAAAATTTTGGTCGCAAAAAAGTTCAGATAACTCATTTCAGATGAATAATTGGATGTCGTCAAAAGTATAGTACACTTCTCGCAAGAAAATTGCAATATTTCTGAATTAAAGATGTAACAATTAAAATTTCAGTCCAACCAAAATGCTTCACCCTAAAAAAAGAGGGATCACTGCCTCTTTCAGTTATTCACAGAATTAAATACTAACAAAAATTGCACTCTACACATTTAAATTCTAACAATTAATTTACAGCTTTCTCATAATGAAATGTCTAAACAGTCAATTCCTATGATAAAGAAATGATGTTCTTTTTCCATCTATTTTTGACTATTCATCGAAAATTCTACAAATTAAAGCACATTAAGATCCAACCTTAAGTCAATTGTAACACAGCAATAATTAAACAGAAATACAAAAATTAAAATTCTAGCCATAAATTAAACGCATTTCCGAATTTCAAAGAAACGAAAATCTTACGACAAAGCTCGAAAGAGATCACTGATCTGCCCTTCGATCTCCGCCAGATCCTCACTTATAGCAGACAAATCCATCTTCGCTAATCAAACCCTAAATCCACAATGCCGCTCTCAGATCAAATCGAATCCAACTCCAGGTGACCAGATTTCAAATCGAAGGGTTCTCTAAATGCAATCGGAGCTCCGACAGCTGAAACGGATTGGATCCGGACTAATGTTCAGCTGTTAAAAGCTTCACATTATCATAAACGCCAAACCCGTTAAGATCCCAATCGCGATGGAAAAAGAGAGGGCTTTTTGTTTGGAGTTTTCTTTGCTCGATGACCGATCGCTTTCAGGGTTTCGTAGATCTCGTTGGGGGAGACGACGGAGGCGTTTTTGGGTAAAGAGCAGTGGATTTATTTGTTTCGGAATATTTGCCGCAAATCCCTTGGTTTTAATTTTTCGGGTTATTTCGTATGAGCCCTCCACATCTTCCATATTTGGATATCACCCCCCAAAAGTTTAAAATTGCTCTCAAATCGCCAAATCTTCAATATTTCAATATTAGCCCCCCAAATCCTATTAGTATGTTGAAATAAGGCCCTGTAGTTAAAATCTTGTTGATATGGGGGGACATTCTGTTTACTTTATTTTTTAGAATTTTAAAAAAAAAAGACCGGTTTTGAAACTTTATTAGCAAAATCGACCTTTTGTGGATTTAATTAGTAAAATCGACCAAAGGTCTCTTTGGTCGATTTTGCAAAATATAGTTTTTAAAATACACAGGACTAGTAGTCCCGTGTAATTAGTGTTGGCTAATCACATGCTAATTAAACTTTAAAAACGCTAGACTAATTAAACTTCATTAGGGTGTAATTAGGCACCACTAAATATACGGGACTAGTAGTCTCATGTATTTAAATCTTCATTTTTGCAAAATCGACCTCTTTTTGGCCAGTTGGTCAAAAAGAGGTCGATTTTGCTAATTAGATAAAAAAATTGGTCAATTTCACTAATAAAGTTTCAAAAGGGTCATTTTAAAAAATTCTCCTTAATTTATTCGGTAATTTACCAGTTATACTCGGCCCTTTTACATAAATCCAAACTCATTAACAACTTTAACTTATACTCATTAAACACCCATATTTATTTAATAAGACCCTCACACAAACTTAATTTTCAATTCATCTTCACCAACGTCTTCCCCAACGGCTCTCTTCAGCTCTAATCCTAAAATTGCATCGGATATATCCCCGTTGAGGAAGATGTTAGAGAAGACGCTGGAGAAGATGAAGTGGAAAGTGAGTTTGAGTTAGCATTTTATTAAATGGATTTTGGGAGCATATCGGGTATAAGTTAAAGTGGTTAATAGATTTGGTTTGTGCTAGAGAGGTATAACTGACAAATTACAGAATAAGTTGAATTAAACTAAATATTTCCCCCATTTTAACCAGATTTTAACTAGGGGGCTTATTTCAACATATTAATAGGATTTTGTGGGCTAATATCCAAGTATTGAAGTTTTGGAGGGGGGGGGGCTAAGATCAATTTTAAGGATTGGGGGGCTAATATCGAAATTTTAAACGTATGGGGGCTAATACAAAACAACCCTATATTTTTAGGGGTTTTTACATATATACCCCTCACATCTTTCATATTTGTAAATTAATCCTTAATTCTTATTTGTAAAATTATCCCCCAAATATCTCATATTAGGGCTTTTCTACCCTTCCCACCTAACAATGTTAGTTTTTAAACTGTACAACATTAAAAAAATTCAATAACTTCCAATAATATTGCAACATTTTCCCATTTAAAACTAAAATTGTTAGGGGGTCACAAAAGTTCAATGTGAGAGGATTATGGTGTAATTTTACAAATATCAAGATTTAGGTCTACTTTAGTACATATGGAAGATTTAAGATGTATATATGCAAAAGCTCATTTTTTATATTACATGTATATATGCAAAGGCTCATGTTTTATATTAGCCCCTCAATCTTAAATTAGTCCCTCAAATATGCTATTGGGTCCTCTGGTTCTTACAAGTTGTGAAATTGCTATGGGTCCTCTAGTTCTTACAAGTTGTATCGAGAGTAGTCTTCTCAATAGAAAGAAAATAGTCTAAAGAGCTCCGAAGTTTTACCTCTCTATTTAAATCAGAGAACTAGCTATTGGGTCCTCTAGTTCTTATAAGTTTAGGGTGTACCAAATGGATCGTTTCCGAAAGGATCACCACGTCCATCTTGATCAATGGTTGGAGGTGCATGGTGAGAAACCCTCGCATTTCACCCCGCAACTATCGCATAAAATACGAACTTGTATAGAGAAGAAGATGACGACTGTTGTATGTTTTGTTTTCTATATCTTCTACGGAAAACTCTCACCTGTATATATATACAGGGTAAGGGAGAATATTATCTCTAATCAAAATTAGAGATATGAATTCTATTTATATACAATTAATAAAAGATTTGTTCCTCAAACTAATCTGGGTCTATCCGCCCACATATTTGCGCGGACCCCACTACTTAAGCCAACATTTTGGATAAGAAATAATCTATCATAAAACTCTTTCAACTATGACAAAATGTTGCTTGATAATAAGGACAGAAGCCCCATGAATAAATAAACTGAGAGCATGAAGCTGCAAGTTAACTAGAGTTAACTACAGTGAAAAAGATAAGTAATACTCATCTTAATATATAATTATATTTAACAGTAATTTTCACAAGGAGTTTGGCCGATTTCGAGATGACCTCCATAATCTTTAAAATTGTCAATTAACTGTTGGAAAATAATTACTTACCTCCTAAGTTGCAAGTATACAACTACAAGTTATAGTATAAAAGCTATCGATCCCACGAGGAACGGGAAGTAGTAGTTTAACAAAACTGATTCTTTGTAGATTATGCGCGACAATTAGGAGT
>JBAKGM010000263.1:46841-61028 GCA_037177215.1 Asparagus racemosus
TTGAGATTATGCAAAAATGTTATTTTTATGTTAACGTTATTTTTTGTTATTGTGCTATTTTCATTTCATCAGGAGAAGTGACAAAGCAATTTGCTCTCCAATTTGGGACTATAAGTCCTGGTATTATGAATGGGTTGCAGGTAACTGTCAGTTATTTGATACTTTGGGGGAATTGCCCATATATGTTGATCCTTTTCATGTTCTAGTATTCATATTTGTTTGGGGATGACTGCAAAAATTATTTTAATTATGTAGATTCCTGCCAGGACCAGCTCAGCACCACCTAATCTTGACGAGCAGAAGCGAGACCAGGTATGCCGATAACTGTTCTTGGTGTTTTTAATGCTTCATCACTTAAATGCTTTCCAATATCACCAAAAAGCCACCACTAATATAACTATCAACACTTTATAGTGTTCTTTCATTCATGAAATGTTTTAAGGCATTCATTCTATCATGCAGGCTCGTCATGATTCATTCAGGGCTGTGCCCACACAGCCTATACCTCCTGGTCCTAAGCAGAGGCCAGAACCGGCAGGGAAGGATGTAGTTGGCATTGAACAATCTGCTAGTGAGTTGCACCCTCCTGTGCAGGTAAAGAGAGAGGTGCACCAACAAATTCCAACTGCATCAGTTGCACCACAGCCAAAGTCTGCTTCGGTATCTATGCCTGATATATCTATGGCCATGCCATTTCAGCAACCACCAATCTCTATGCAATTCGGTACCCCTGTTCTGCAACAAATGCCTGTGAATTTGTCCATAGGAAATGCCTCCCAAGTTCCACAACAGATGTTTGCTCATAATCTCCAGTCTCATCCTATGCGGCATCAGTTGATGATTCACCAGGGACAAGGCGTGGGTTTTGGACCTCAAATTGGCCACCAGCTTGGTCCACAGTTTGGGAACCTTGGGATTGCTATTACTGCCCCACAATTTGCTCAGCAGCAGCAGCAGCAGCCTGGAAATTTTGGTGGCCCTCGTAAAACTACCGTAAAAATTACGCATCCAGAGACCCATGAAGAGTTGAGGCTTGATAAGAGGACGGATTCTCATGTGGATGGTAGCTCATCAGGGCAAAGGCTACCTAGTAATGCAGGGCCACAATCTCAAACTATTACATCATTCACTTCCTCACATTATTTTCCTCAGATGCAACCGAATTCATATACCCCTTCACCAATCTACTTTCCTACTAGCACATCATTGACTACGGGGTCACAGCCTCCAAGGTTTAGCTACCCAGCTGGACAGAGTGGCCAAGCCATTTCGTTTATGAACCCATCACTCCTGAATCCCAGGCCGGGCAGCAAATCTCTGCCTCCTTTTCATAGTCCGTCTGAAACAGTAAAGTCAGAACCTCCTCTAGTTACAGCTCCATCTGCTCTGCCTCAGGGGTCAGTGAAGCCAACTGCTGCTCCAGTTGGTCCAAAAGTCGGGGGACCTTCAGTGACTATTAGCATGCCTGTTAACAAGGCTGAGAAAACTAGATTCTTAAACCCACCCAGGGAAGCCACTTTCATCGATCAGCGTCAGCAAAGGAATAATGCAATCTTAACAGAAAGTTCTTCGCAGCAGTCTGAGACGCTTACTCAGTTACCAGACATCACTCCAGGTGGACGTTCAGTTGCAGCAACTTCAGTTGTTTCAACAGAAATAACATCACCTGGAACTTCATCAGCTCCAGCCATTCCTTCAGTGAATTCTGGATCTGCCATGTTAGCGACTGATGGCAAAAAAAGTGAACTTGTTAGAAGATCAGATTCCTTGAAGGATAACCAGAAAAAATCAAGCATAAAAGATCTGAAGCCATCTCAGCAACAAGAACGAGTATGGCTTCTCGAGATTCTAACTACTGCCCTTCTCATTTTCAAATATTGTACTATGTTTCTGGTTGTTGTTTTCTAACTCGTTCATTATTCAATTCATGCAGACAGATGAATCAGCTACAAAGTTGTCTTCTTTAAAAATTTATGAGGATAGCAGTTCGGATGCTGTGAACAGTACACAATTAGCTGAAGGTGCTCAAAAAATTCGTGAATTTTCTGGGGAGAATACATCAACTGCTACAACTGACTTACCTTCTTCTTGTTCAGAGCATAGTGCTAGAACTGAAGCCAGAAGCAGTAAGTCAATCAAAAGTAAATTTATACCTGCTGATTCAGGTTCGACTGGAGCTGTTAAGGCGGAGGAAGCACCAGAACATTTTCCAAAGAGCTGTACTGGGAGAGGTCCGAAGGTGTCATCTAGCGCTGACTCTGAGCTGGATGAAAACATATCTGAAAATATAGATTCTGCTTCACAGAAAACTGATAATGTTACTCTAGAGGTTGAATGCAGAAAAAAGATGTCAGAAGAGTCGGAGTCGGAACATGGAAAAGCTTTTGAGGATTCTACAGATAATAGTAATGCTAAAGTTCATCCAGTTCCTACCATCACAAGGTCTTCTGAAGATGGAAAGCCAATTGTGTTGGTTAAACAGGAAGAGAGTGGAACAGGTGCTCAAAGGACATTGAATATGGTAGAAAGAACAGCTCCTACATCTTTAGAGCATAAAAATACTGCTAACAATGAGAAAGACACGCCTTCATTTCCGCACGCTGTTAAAGATGAATTGGAAACAACATGCACTGAAGATGTTAGCTCAATTGAAGCCCCAATAGCTGAGAAGACAACAATTTCAGAAGTGTCTATTACGGAGATTCCTAAGGATGGGCGAACTTCCTTTGTGGCATCTGGCCTCAAGGACAAAATCCCTTTAGAGTCCGCTAAGGCTAAGCCTATTACTGGAAAAAAGAAGAAAAGAAGAGAGATATTGTCAAAAGCTGATGCTGCAGGAAGTTCTGACCTATACAACGCATACAAGGGTCCAGAGGAAAAGCATCAACTTGCAAATACCTCAGAAAGTGTAGATAGTTCTTCAATAGTTGATAGGGAAAAACAAGAAGCAGATAATCATGATAAAGATGCAGTTAAAATTGAGGAAGATGGACAAAGAAAAGCTGAAGTTGATGACTGGGAAGATGCAGCAGATATCTCAACCCCAAAGCTGGAGAGTGGAAAGCTGGTTAATGAAACAATCAAGCATGGTGATAACGATGAATGTGAAGCCACCAGCACAAAGAAGTACACTAGAGATTTCCTTTTAACATTCTCAGATCACTGCACTGATCTTCCTGTTGGTTTTGAGATCGGATCTGACATAGCTGATGCGCTGATGAGTGCTCCACTTAGTAATTCACATGTTGTTGACCGGGGTGCCTATCCTAGTCCTGGAAGGATAACGGAGAGATCTCAGGGAGTTTCCAGGAATGATGACAGATGGTCCAAGGCACCTGGCCCTTTTCCTCCACACCCAGATGGTCAGCATATTCGTCCTGTGCCAGGTGTCACTCATGGGGTTTTAAGAAATCCACGTGGACAGGCATCAAATCAGTTTCCAATTTTCCCTGCTCCTATGCAATCAGTTACACCTCAAGGTGGATCATTGCGTTATAATTCTGATTCAGACCGGTGGCGTTCCCAAAACAGTTCACGAGGTTTAATGCCTCCTCCTCAAACACCTTTGCAGGTTATGCACAAGGCTGAGAGAAAATATGAAGTAGGTAAAGTGTCAGACGAGGAACAGGCAAAGCAAAGACAGCTGAAAGCCATTCTAAACAAGTTAACACCTCAGAATTTTGAGAAACTCTTTCTGCAAGTTAAAGAGGTTGACATTGACAATACCGTCACCCTCTCTGGTGTAATATCGCAGATTTTTGATAAAGCACTGATGGAGCCAACTTTCTGTGAAATGTATGCAAATTTCTGTTTCCATCTTTCTGGTGCATTACCTGATTTTGCTGAGAACAATGAAAAAATTACCTTTAGAAGGCTACTCCTTAATAAGTGCCAGGAAGAATTTGAAAGAGGGGAAAGAGAGCAGGCTGAAGCTGACAGAGTTGAAGAGGAAGGTGAGATTAAACAGTCTCAGCAAGAGAGAGAGGAGAAAAGGATCAAGGCACGTAGGCGTATGCTTGGAAACATCCGCTTGATTGGGGAACTGTACAAAAAGAAGATGCTAACAGAGAGGATAATGCATGAGTGCATCCAGAAGTTGCTCCGGCAGCATGAGAAACCTGATATAGAAGACCTTGAATCCTTGTGCAAGTTGATGACTACAATAGGAGATCAGATTGATCATGCCAAGGCTAAGGAACATATGGATGCATATTTTGAAGCGATGATAAAGTTATCAACTAATCAGGAATTACCCTCACGGGTCAGGTTCATGCTGAGAGATGTAATTGATTTGAGGAAAAACAGATGGCAACAAAGGAGGAAGGTTGAAGGGCCCAAGAAGATTGAAGAGGTACATAGGGATGCAGCTCAAGAACGGCAATCTCAAAATAGCAGATTGACTCGTGGTCCTAGCATGAATTCTGCTTTAAGAAGAGGACCACCACCTATTGATTATGGTCCACGAGCATCCTCCATATTACCTTCCCCAGGCTCCCAAACTGGTGGCCTCCGTGGATTACCCTCTCAAGCCCGTGGCTATGGCATGCAGGATGTACGGTCAGAGGACCGCCATCCTCTTGAGAACAGGACATTGTTGCTTCCCTTGACTCAAAGACCTGATGATAGTTCTATTACCCTTGGTCCACAAGGTGGTCTTGCAAGGGGGATGTCTTTTAGGGGACAAACATCAATGTCAAGTTCTCTGGCAGAGACTCTTCTTTCCGTTGGAGATAACCGGAGAATGACATCAGGTTCAAATGTCTACAATACACCAGACAGGGTACCTTACAGTTTGAGGGAAGATGCAGCATTGAGAACACTGGATAGTTCATGTGTGCCACCTAATGCACCTGCTGGGCGAACACAGGAATCCCTAGGTGGAACTCTGAAAGCAGCTTCTGATTCAAAACCATTGAACGAAGAGGCTTTACAGGAAAAGTCAATATCAGCAATAAGGGAATTCTACAGGTATATGTCTCTTATTCATTACTTGTTTGTTTGAATATTTATTACCTTTTATTTACTGTATATTACATGCTTTGTCCCTTTCAATTTGTTCGGTTGAGGAGGTAAGCTGTAGTTTATCTCATCCGAATTCGCTGAGATTTGCCTCATCATCATTGTAGTTTATCCATATTCCCATATTTATAATCATGTTAAATCACGCTAACTGTGCACTTATTTAAAATTGAAGCTAATGTTTGTGCCACCATGTTGAAGTAGTGGAATGAACATTTTGGTAACTAAGTCATTACAGGGCCTAAGCCTTTTTCCTACTAAAATAATCTCCGCCAATATCAAAGTTGAGAAAGGTCAAAGAGCTGAACTTTCTTTTTATTGATGTCAAACTGACCTCGATATTCTATGCAGTGTTTTAAAGTTCTTAGCCAAAATTCACGATGAAGTTTCAGTAAAACCTTGGCTGCCTTGTGAAACCAGGGCACAATGCAGATTCCCCCAGATTAAGAGTATTGAGGAAAGTTAACGATGACAACGTGTAGATAATCAAATTTATCTCTTAGGCAGAGAACAAACCAGAGATACCCAATTGAATCTTACTCCTAATATAATTTATACTCAAGTTATCAGCATCTGCTTGTAAAACTACACCCTGGGCCATGTGTAATTGTGCATCATGGGGGTCTCCATTGAACCTACTAAGATATTGTAAGGATCGTTTATGGTTTAGTACAAGTGAGATTATCCATCTCGTGTGGTATCTTCAGGGTGAAGAGATTGCATGATGTTAGCACATAGTTCTCCATTTATAGTTGCATAAAGATGACCAGACGGTAATCTTCATCTCAATATTTTTTGGGTACCATTTTCTACTAGGATTTCTATGGAGCTTCTAAATTTTCTCCCTATTTCCTTTTACGTGCCGGCTGTTCTTTAAGGGAGCTGTTTTTTTGGCTTACCTTTCTGATCCCTCTCTTGGTTTTCTTCTCGTCACTGTGGCATTACAGAGAGAAGCTTAGTTGGTTCAGATCATTGCTGAATATCCTTCTATATTCCTCTCATCTTATACTGTTCCACTTATACTAGCAAAAGTTTCTGGTCCAACCATGCCTATGCTTGTTAAGGCCCTTTTTACAATGGAACCCAAATGGACATGAAACCTGCTGTTGTTTCTCATAGTGGATATTCTCAGTGGATATCTGAGGCATCCCGGTAGGCACCGATTTAGTTGGAATAAGTTTCCACCAAAGGAATCTTGGTGTTTAAATTACAAGAACTACAAGTGTGTTCGGCTCTTTTTCCTCTTTTTTTTTTTGTTGGGAAGGGAAGGGAAGTGACCCCTGTACGGGTCTTTTTTTAGGTCTACATGGGGTTAAATTTCCTATCTGAACAAACTTATAGTGAATTTTACTAAGGGTTTTCTTTCTATTAAATTTGAATACGTAATCTGTGATGCATAAGAGTTTTCCTATGTTTATATTAATATACAATACGAACAATTGCTTCATCATGTAGCCAGCTCATAATATATGAGGAATCAATTATGATACTTTTTTTTTCTACTTTTCTACTCCCCGTCTCATCGTATGTATGTGACCATTTGGTTAATGTGGATGCAAGTGTCACATAGGATATAATAAAAAGGATACTAGCATTGCATGATATATACTAACGTGGTATGCACAATCCATTATATAAGATTTTATTGAATTTCATATCATGAATATCATAAAAAGGATAAAAGAATTGTTGTTTTCCTACAAAATAAATAATTTTAAGTTTTGTATGGTGTTAATACTGAATATTTGACACTCCCATGAAAAAAATCGCCAAAATAATCAGTACTGCTATCTGATGACACAGTTTCATGCTTTTGGACCTTGATGATTTACTTCACCTGTGATTCTCCCATATCTATATTCGTTTAAGTTATGCATGATGTCAATACTGTATCTGACACGTTTTGTTGCAACTCATAGATACAGAGTTGCAGTTGCAACCTTAGTTGCCACATTTGATTTATGTCAAAAAATGGCCGTAAGTCCCAGTTGCAACTAACCAAATTTATTAAAAATCAAAATCATTACTTAATATTTCCCCAAAAAAAAAGAAATTCATTAAAGATTGAAAATATTCTAAAAAATTATTATTATAATAGTTTCTTCAAAGTAGTTTTCAGAATAAATAAAAGTTATTTAAAAATATTTTTCCAAAAGAATCTTTTTTCTGAAAGTAATATCTTAAAAAATATATTTTATAAGATAGTTTTTTTAAAAAAATAATTTTTTAAAACATAATCATTTCAAAAACTATTCTTATTCTAAAAAAATAAAATATATTATTCTTTTGAAAAATATTATTTTTCATAGCATATTTTTTTTCATAAAATAATATTTTTCAAAAAGTATTAATTTTTAAGAAATATCTTTTGAAAAATATATTATTTTTCTAACATAATATAATTTTTGAAAATAATATATTTTTAAAGTAATATATTATTTTTAAAGTAATATATTATTTTTTAAAATAATAAATTATTTTTCAAAATAATATATATTAATTCTTAAAATAATATATTATTTTTTAAATGATATATTATTATGTATTATTTTTAAAAATAATGTTTTTGAAATATATTATTTTTTGAAAATATTATCTCTAAAAAAATATTTCTTAAAAAACTATCTTTTGAAGAAATATTAATTTTTTGGAAAAATTCTTGAAAAAATTAATTTTAAAAGATATATATATGAAAAAATAAATTGAAAAATATTATATTTCTAAAAATATAAAATTTTCCATGAGTACTATTATACTTTGTTAAATAAATATTTTGAAAAATTTTCAATAATATATTTCAAGAAATACCTTTATTTCAAAAAAATTATTAAAAAGTTATTTTTTAATGAAATTCATTTACAAAACTATAATTTTACCAAACAAACTTATTTTACAAAATTATTTTATTTTGCAAAAATATATATTTTTGTAAAAATAATTATTTTAATAAAAAATTATTTAAAAAAATATTATTTACGAAAATTTAAAAAAAATTAAAATTCAATTTACGTTATAATAAAAACCATTAATTTTTAAAATAATAAATATTTTAATAGTGTGAAAAGAAGTAATAACTTTAATAATTTTTTGATGGTTAAAAACTAAGTTGTATATGTAAAGTTACAAGCAAAATCAAATAGCTGCAACTGCAAGTTGCAAAATTTAAATTGTGAACCAAACAATTGCAACGGTAGTTGCATGTAAGAAGAGATGCAACGTCTCAGTTGCATGCAAGTGACACTTGCATTGCAACTATAGTTGCAAGCAACCAAACGCCCCCAAAAGATCGCCATAATAATTGGCCCTGCTATTTGATGATACAGTTTCAAGCTACCTTGATGATTCGCTTCACCTGTGAGTCTCCCATATCTAGATTCGTTTTACAAAGGTCACAATCCTTATCTAATACTGATTCACCACCATTTCATTAAATCTTTGTCAATGCCTAGATTGTTTTTGCAGTGGATAGGCTCATGCCACACATTACCATCTCGTTGAACGTAATGCCTCTTGCAGCAGTAAAAACATAGTGATCCTTTGTTAGTTTATTCACTAATTTCTGTATTGCAAACAAGCATGCACGTCTCTATTCTTGGTGTTGAACTGAGAGGAATAAAAGAACTAATGATTATTTGACCTTTTGAACTCTTTTGATGTATTAAGCAATAGTATTGAGCTTTGCCTAGTACGTTTGTGTTTTCTGAGACTTGTCCTATAGCTTTGAAGTTTGGCGTTTGAAATCTAATTGCTTGTCTGCACTTAAATTATGATCATTTTAAAACTAGAGTTTAGTTTTATTTTGAAATTGCAGTTGCATCATGAATTATAGTAGCTGCTTTTCTATTAGAGTGCACTAATACAATTGATACTCTTGTCAACTGTAGAAACATTCACGTTTTCTTGGATGTAACTTTTTATTTAATCAAAGGTAAATTTATGAGATAATAAAATCTCACTGGAAGATTGAAAGGTACATTTAAGGCATATTAAAGGTTTCAAATATAAAACTTCATGGTTATAGACTATTTAAAAAAACTATGGTGTCCAAAGCTTATTATGGCAGCTTATATCACCCCTCTATTATTATTGTTATTATTATTATTTTGTTCAAACACTGCCTTCCAAGGTCTAATGGAAACTAATTATGTAAATAATCGGGTCGAATAGACTTTTTTACCCTTTACTTCTCATACAGTTTCAAATTACAGGAGTAATAATTGTAAATAATTTCTAATCGATTAAAATACAAACAAAGCTATTTTTGTAAGAAGTGTGGTATGCTAAGGTATCTATGATGGCTTTAACCTTTTGTTCTTTCTATGCTTCTTATCTTAAATCTAATACATCTGCAAATCAAAAGTTCTAAACCTTGAGATTTGAAGATTGAAATGAAAACTCAAATTTGGCAAACATTTAAATATTAAAATTTGAACTAAAATCCTAAAATGTGTTAATTAATCAATCTAATAAAAATAATTATTGATTAGTCATATTCCCTATTTACTAGAGTTCTATTCCCTTTCAGGATTAGATTTATCATTAGGCATAGGTATGGAATAATTAGAATTTTTTTTAATTTTATATTATATGTACGAATAAGGATTGCAGTGGGCTTTGATTTGGATTAAGAAAGACAAAGGTTGTTAGATACTTTTATTTCTATTTATTTTTTAAATGTAGTGATTCATCATTTCTTTTTCTAAGATATATAATATCTGTAAAAACATGGATATTTTTGTCATAAAAATAATCATGTGACTAGACCATGACAGTTTTAAACTGTAGGAGGTCAAAATGCAAACCCAATAAACTTTGGGAGGAAAAACTGTTTAAAGAGAAACTATAGAGCGATATGTGCTCGAATGATAAACTTTGGGAGGGTTAAATACAATTTACCCATTGTCTATGGATAAATCTGTGTAAATACTAGGCATGGGCTATGTAAACTGAATTGATTAGCATATTATTAATAACTAATAAATATTCAAGTTCTAAAATTTGACATTAGTTTCATCATTTTTAAATGGTTGGACAAATGCAAGGAAATAACCTTTGGGGAGGGAAAAGTGTTAATAGGAAAACATTTGAGGGATTGGGGATAAATATTATCCGTTGTCTGTGGTAAATAAACATAAACTATGTAAGCTGTAAATAAGCATAAACTATGTAAGCTGAACTGATTAGCATATTACTAATGATGACTAATAGACATTAAAGTTAATATATAATATTGATATTATTTCCATGACCCAATGGCAGGTAATCCTTATGTCGTCATATAACTTAGATGCTAAAATCGAGCAGATATATTGAGCTAGCATACTAGGGTGCAAAATAATGTGTTCTATCCTTGGGATAATTATAATGAGATGAAGGTTTCCTTGCCTTTTGGATACCTGCCTTCTTCTTTCGACGAAACACAGCTTAATTCATAGGTTTTGCTATCTATTTTTACCACCCAAATATACCATTCTGACATCTCTCTTTTACAAGTTATTTTGCGTTTCCCTTAAATTTATTATATAATTCTAGTGTTCGTACGCAGTATTCATGCAGGTATTTTTTTTCCTTTTCTGGCGATTGGCTCTCGTTAAGAGCAAATATATATTGGTTTGTAGTTGCACTGGTATGGAAGATGCCAAAGGCCTTTTGCTTCTTCATAACACCAATGTTTAAAACACCTTTTGCTTCTTCATAACACCAATGTTTAAAACAGCGGAAGCGCAAAGCGAAGCGCTGGACCCTTTGATGAAAGCGAAGCGCTAGACCCTTTGATGAAGCGAGTCGTAAGCTTCAAAGTGTGAGGCATAAGCTTCATGAGTTTAAGCATTTTAATTTTAAATTTGTAGAAATTATGAACATATAATATATCCTGGTATTATAATTTATAAATATATACATTCATGTCCTGATTAGTAAATAAGAATTAAATATGTGAAGTATAGAAACGAATAATAATAAACGAAGCTACACGCATAATATATATATATATATATATATATATATATATATATATATTATTTACACTTACATGGTCATATTGAAAATACATAGGGGCATTTTAATGTTAGTCAAAAAATCTTTTATATCCTTCCATCTTGTCTAAAGCGTGTGCTTCAAAAGAAAAGCGATTTATGAAGCGTGAAGCGCACGCTTCAATTATGATTTGAGCGATAAGCCGTAAGCTTCAAAGGGATAAAGAGCTTCATTCTTGAGTTTCGAAGCGTTTAGACTTTAAAAAGTTGTGAAGCGAGTTTCGAAACGAGTTTCAAAAAAGCTTTTTCAAACATTATGACCAACAACCTAAGACATATATCTATATATGACAAAATACATATATGTACTCATAAAAAATATGCATTTATAATTTTTCATCCTAATTAGCATGTCTGACCCCTAAAGCCAGTCAGTCTTGGAGAACAACACTTCGTGTTCATGTCTACAACTAATGCTTATCACAACGGCGGCAATTTTAACTTGACCCATCAATCTAATTCGAACCTCACCGAAGTTGGTGATTTGCAAGGTTATCGATAGCGGATAGCGTCGCGTAGCGGTGAGGCACCGCTAAGACTCTTTGGGGCTATAGCGGCAAAAAGTACAAAATCAAGTAGCAGTCTACTTTAAACATGTATAAATATTAAATAAAATAAGAAAATTAAAGAAAATCTAAAAAATCTAAAACTGCATATTTGATGATTTAAAGAGATCCTAAGCATGACATAGACATGTAGCTATCACATAATATCAAAGAGGACTGGAGGAGTCGAAGAGTCATCGTCTTCGAGAAGATGAGCTGAGCAGTGAGAAGACTACAATAGGAGGAGCTCACGGCAAGAGGAGGTGAGAGGAGATGTTGTGATGGTGAGAGGTGCAGCGGGAGGTGCCAGAGGCAGCGAAAGGTAGCGGGAAGACTCCCAAAGTCAGGGGAGGCGGTGACATGTGATGGGACGCAGCGACCTTTGTGGGGTTAGGATTTTTTTAGAGTTGGGACCGTGATGGGGAGACTCGGTAGAGAAAAAAATCACGAGCGACAATGACTTAAAACATCGGGTCTTGCGGGTGTGAGTCGGGGTTAATTAAAAAAAAACCTAAAACCGCTTTTAAATAGAGGTCAAAAAATGAATTTTACTCGCAATCGCCCACTATTCACCTCTATGGTGCGTTATTGTCTGCATTTATGAGCATAAAGTGCATACTCTGCAATATGCCACCACTACTGGGCGATATCGTTGCGGAAGCGGCCGCTAACGCTATTAGCGCCGTTATTGCGGCGTTATTTACGGCAATTTATAATAGTGGTGGTTTGACATTAACCATTATTAGTTATTGGACAAAATCAGGTCAACACGAACTAATGTGATCAATAGTAAGAATTCTAATGCTGAAAAGCATTGAATCCATGATCACACCAAAGAAAGAACTGTTCACCAGGCCTTGACCAACAAACCCATCA
This sequence comes from Asparagus racemosus, assembly GCA_037177215.1. Classification (NCBI taxonomy): domain Eukaryota; kingdom Viridiplantae; phylum Streptophyta; class Magnoliopsida; order Asparagales; family Asparagaceae; genus Asparagus; species Asparagus racemosus. The sequence continues at coordinate 59,317 of JBAKGM010000263.1, forward strand.
CACTTGAATTTTATGTAACCATGTAAACGTATAAATATTAAAGGTACTGTTATCAGAATTAGAGGTAGGATTATGTCTTGACGCTCAGGATCTAGAAGTGTGGGATGGTAGTGAACATTGATTTATATATTTTGTGATTAGCATAGATAGAAGTCTTTTATATGTGGCTTCGTTTATTATCGTTTGTGTCTATACTTAGCCTATTTCATTCTCATTTATGGTCCAAAATCTGAATTTATCTATTTATAAATATCCACTCCATAATACATCATAAACATATAATATGTATAAATCTTAAATTTTAAATATAATAAGTTTATGAGGATTGAGCCTCACACCTACGCCATGCTGTATAAAAGGATACAATGTTCTGCCTTGCACTTCCACCTCTTTAAACATTGCTTTTGATCTCTCAATATCAATCGACAAAATGTTTGCTCCAAGAAGGAAACTAAGTTAGCATTATGAGTTACGGTATCCTATTGATTTACCAAAATAGACTTTGCAAATGCTTAGCTCATTAAGTTCTCCCGCCACTATAATAATGTGATAAATGATATTGTGCTTGTATACATTTTGTTCTTCTACTTCTAATCAGGTTGATATTCTAATTACATGTTAAACGAAAAACTTTTTTTTTTTTGAGTTGCATGAAACTTTGGTAGTATGTCTGATTTGTCCTTATTTGGACGGTATTCGCCCATATACTCCTTATCAAGTTACCTCACTAGACTTCTGCGAGACTACGAATAGTTCTTCTACCTAGAGAAGATCTTGCGCTTGCATGTCCCCACTTTTGAGCTCAAAAGCCCACATTTTACACCTCTAATCTTCTTCCTTGATTTATTTGTTCCAGGAGATGAGCCTTAATCGACCAGGCATGCATGTAAATGCCCTACTAAGTTTCCTATTTCACCGTAATAATCAACATTTTCTCTCAGATCATGACTTCTTACTTACCAATTTCAAAGTCTACAGATAAATTCAACAAAATTTTCACAAAATATAATTTCAAAATTCCAAAATCAGCCAAAACTCACCACGATATCGGCATCGCTGGAGCATTTGGTCGAGAATCTTCAAGCAGGTGACGTCATCGTCCACCACAAGAACCCTCATCCCCACCGGGAACTTCTCGCCGCCGCTCGATCCGAAGCTGCTGCTGCTGCTCATCATCGTCATCGCCAGACGAAATCGAGACCCTAGCTCGAATCAACTAAGGAGCTGAGACCGCCTCATGCTCTGCTCGATGTAGGTCAAGCACTGGAGATTTCAACAGTCTCTTTTACTTTTCTTCTTCTTCGTCTTCTCTTTTGAGGAGGAGTCTTTTTCATTTTCCGATAACAAGAGCACGGATGAAGAGAGTGGGAGTGGGGCCCACGCGGAGATGCGCGTGCTGTCTGGCGCTTTTTCGGATTGGGCGGCTTTAAAGAGGGGGCCGCGAGAGGTTTTCAACCGACGGGCTTGGGGCCCATTTCCGGTCGCGGGAGGCCTCGACAATTTTTGGATGTTGGATTGGTAATACCACAGATTTTCGTTTTAGACCATTTCAGACTTTTATTTTCAAAAATCGACCCCTTACACATTTATTATCAAAATCGACCCAGTTTTAGCCAGCAAAAATCGACCATTTACACATTTATTTGTCAAAATCGACCCAGTTTCAGCCACCTGGCTGAAACTGGGTCGATTTTGGCGAAAAAACTTCCCAA
>JBAKGM010000263.1:61128-75404 GCA_037177215.1 Asparagus racemosus
TGCAGAGCTCCCGCACAAGATCCAAGCTTACAAAATTTTTCAACCACTTTACTGTGCACCCCCCTGTATTTATAGCATCAAAGGGGGGGAGGAAGTGCTGGCTCGGCCGAGCACTTCGGCCATGGCCGAACCGCTTCGGCCATTGGCCGAAGTTCTCCCGAGCGATTTCGTCATTTTCCGTCATTTTTTTGACATTTCGTCGACTCGCCATCTGTTCTGATCTGTTTTCAGGTATTTTCGGTCTCACTTGATCATTCCGTCGAGTCCAGAACTAGATCGGCAAAGCGTCGTCGCTTGGATTCAGTTAACCGCGCTGCGTTGACGCTCGAGTCTAATCGACTCGCCTCATTGATTCTCGCTGACTTGGAACTTCACCGTCAGATTTATTCCGCAATATGTTGCCCCGTTGACGTATACGCCTCGTCGACTTAGTTCGTATATTCGTTGACTCGCTTCATGCGTTTTGTGGGGTGATTGCGTTGTCAGATGTTCTTGGTCGCGTCGGTCGATAGTCCGTCGGTTGCGAACCCACCTTCACGAGTCTGGTTCGGGCACTGATCAGCGATTTTCAACGCCTACAGCAGAGTTATAGAAGAAGCGTGAAACTCTTCTTTGAACAGAGATTGCTTGCTTCAGATTATTAGGTAATATTCCATGCAAGACATAATCAATGATCAGGAAATACCAATCATTAGCCTCGAAGTGAGTTGGCATGATATACACTTTGTTAGCTTCTAGAATTTGCCCCGTGGAGCATAGTTGATGGCTAGCCACTTTGATGCACCTAGTAGATTTGGGCGTCAAGGCAAGAGTGGCTGCGAGGGATGCCAAAGCATCCATATGAGTGTTTTCGAGGCGAGCTATATAAGTGATGTAGAAGCCTTCGAATGAATGACCGAGCTTCACTGCTGCATCATGGTAGGGTATAAGGTCGTTGTGGCGGACCTCATATTCTTCTTTGATCTGGTTAACATTCAACTTGGAGTCGACGTAGGCTTCAAAGTATTTGATGCCCATGTCTTGAGCAAGTTGCAAGCCAATTACAAGGGAATTATACTCATCCATATTATTAGAGCATGGTCTGGTCAATGAGTAAGCCCTAGAAAGGACGTGTCCATTGGGATCGATCAACACTACCCCCACTCCCGCAACAATTGCTCATTTGTGGTTGCGTCTTGATGAACCATCAAAATAAAGTTGCCATATTTGCTGGGCAGAAGTAGCATTTGACTCAAAGACCTTGTCCGGAATGTCTTCATAAAGTTTAGAAGATTTGGGGATGGGGTGGTCCTCTAAAAAGCCAGCTATTACTTAGCCTTTAACTACTTTCTGTGACACAAATATTATGTCATATTGTGAAAGTAATATCACCCATTTGGCTAACCTAGAATTTAGTGATCCGGGTTTCGTCATGAGTATCCTTAAAGGATTGACTCTCAAAATAACGTGGATGGATTGACCACTGAGGTAGTGTCGCATCTTTTGAATCGCAAAGACCAATGCTAGATATTCTTTTTCAACTAGATTGTAGTGATGCTTGGCACCAATCATGGTCTGGCTGAGGTAGTAAATGGCTTGCTCATGACCATTGTCATTTTTCTAGGTAATAAATACTCTGAGAGAGTGATCCATTGTCCTGACATAGATCAGGAATGGTTTACCTGATACTGGTTCGGCTAGAACGGATGGCTTTGTGAGATAACCCTTGATCTCGTTGAAAGCTTCTTGACAAGCATCGTCCCAAATGAACGAGACACATTTCTTCATCAGCCTTTAAAATAGTTGACATTTCCTAGACAAGTTAGTGATGAACCTACGGATATAGGCTAATTGTCCTTATAAACCTCTGGAGGTGGCATCTCTTAGTTGGCTTTCACTTTCTCGGGATCGACATGTATTCCTTTGGATATTATAATAAATCCTAGAAATGTTTCTAATGATACCCCAAGGAAAGACTTAGCCAGGTTAATTTTGAGCTAATGTTTTCTCATCATTTCGAACACCGTTCTCAAGTCATTGACATGATCTTGCTTGTGATGACTTTTGATTGCGAGGTTGTCCACATAGCATTCCACTGTCTTACATAAATGCTCATGAAAGATCGTGTTCATAGCATGCAGATAAGTTGCTCCAGCATTTTTCAGGCCAAATGGCATTACTGTATAATAGAATACTCTTAAGGGTGTCCTCAAAGCTATGTGCTTCTGATCATCTGAATGCATCTTGATTTAGTTGTATCCAGAGAACCTATCCATAAATGACATATTCTCAAACCCACACGTATTGTCAACCATGATATCGATGATAGGGAGATGGAATTTGTCCTTTGGACAAGACAGATTACGATCCGTGAAATCAATGTAGATTTGGATCTTACCATTCTTTTTCGTCACCACTACGATGTTGGCCAACCAATCGGGATGTTGTTCCTTATGAATAAATTTGCATTAAATAAGAGTGAATTTTTTTCTCAATTTGGTCCATCAATTCAGGACGGAAGCGTCGTTGTTGTTGCTTGACCGGTTTAACATTGGGGTAAATGTCAAGGCGATGCACAGCTATGTTGGGATCTAAAGTAGGCATGTCTTCATAACTCCATGTGAAGACATCACTATATTCTCGAAGGAGAGCTATGAGTTCTTCTTTGTCAGCGGATGATAAACTTTTGTTGATGAAGATATGTTTGGTGTTGACTTTGTCATCTATGTTGATTTGAACCACTTTATCATCGGTAGGTGGTTCACTGACTTCAAAGTGTGACTCCCACTACTTTTCAAGAGGTTTTGCCCATGAATCATCTTCAAAATCTTTGAACACTTTGGATTCATCGAGATCCATAGTTAGATTGTACGAGACCATATTGGCCGTGAATTCGTCAAGCATGGCTTCAAGGTTGATGTCGGAATCCCAGTTGGACGTATCTAAAGAACTGCTTAAAAAGTCATCAGATGCTAGTCCTATTTGTAACTCGGCCTCAGGAGAAATGTAACCGAGTCCTCATTTGGTCCAATTATAATAATCGAAAACCTCCTCTTCTAGTATAAAGGGGATTAGAAGAACTCTTGGTCCTTGATTGAAATTCAATCCCTATTTTGTAGTAAGGCTGTATCCTATTTTCGCCATTATGTGCTGAGATTATTGGCTATAACAGGAGAATTGTGGTACTCCTTCGGTTTCTTCATATGAGCTTGATCAATGAGGTTGCGGCTCAACTTTTCCAAAGACAAATAGGTTTAGGATGCCTCTTTTAGGTTGGACCCTGAAAGTGGCATCTTCTAAGTTACTTAGCTGCTTATGAGTCAAGTACGGCTTGCTTATTGGCATGTACAATGCTGGTTCTAAATCTAACGTAGACATCAGAGTTTTGACACTTGAGTTTTTAGACTCAGGATCTAAAGAGTAGTCGTAAGTAAACTCTTCTTCATTAAAGATCTAGTCACCCAGATCTCCGGCCGACTAGTCAATACATAGGTCCTTGAGGTTAATTACAAGTGGATCTATTTCACAGATCATGTCACCGTTGGGATCTAGTTCATTGCCTACTTCAATACCATTATCCCCATCATTAGGAAGGACAATCTTAGTTGTACGATTTTCATCGTACAAGAGAGAGTCGGTAAAGTAATTCTCTACTCCCTTAAAAGGATGATTATTAGCTTCAACTCATTGTTGGACCCCTTGTCCATCAATGTATTCGAAGCACTGATAAAGTGTTGAGGGGACAAGCATGTTGGAATGGATCTATGGTCATCCAAGGAGAAGGTTGTAAGGTGTCTCGATGTCAATGACATAACAAGTCACCTCCATCTTTAAATCACCAATCTGACATTTAACTTTGATCTTCCCAAGAGATCGACTATTGCTGGAGTTGAAGCTGAATATGGTGGTAGAAATCTTTGAGAGCTTGTGAAGGGAAATACCCAAAAAGCTCAAGAGTCTCCGCGGAATTATGCTCAACGCAGAGCCTAGATCGATGTGAATCCTCTTGATCTTTGCCGACCCGCCATACCCAATATAGTAAAGGGCTCAATTATGATGGTTGTCTATGATGAGCATGTCTTCTGGAGTGAAAATGATACAAGGCACCCGCCGTTGGCACTGATAGCACTGTTTGTGTTTTTCAACCTAAGGAGGCTCAATCATGTGGGCGAGGAAAACCTCACTGTTGTTCAAAGCTTCTTTTAAAGCTTCCCTCATTTCCTTAGACAAATGTAAAAGTTTGAATAAGGTTATACGAGTAGGGATATTGACTAGTTGGGCCATGATATCATATTAGAATGGAGCTTTGGGATCATCTAAGGGACGTTACAGTGCCTTGTCCAACCGAGTCTCCTTTTGCTTAGTCGGTTCAGGTTATTTGGAAGGTCATGGCCGATCGTAATTCTTCAAATAATCTCAGCTCGACTTTGTCCCTACCATAACAATTTTCTCTTCCTATGAATCAGTGACTGAAGAGACCTGTAAAGATTCCTCTCCAACAATTGCGGAGATGGCATTGCAAGACTTCATCTTGCGCTTGGTCTTGGTCTTTTGAAAAGTCCAATGCTCATCTTGGAGAACATCAGAATGTACCCACATCATTTCTCCTCTTGCTGTAGTGAGAGGGACTAAGCCTTGGCTTCATCGATTTTGCTGGTCATAATTGACCACTTTGATCCTTGCAGTAGGAATGGGGACAACGCCGTTTTGGGCTTGAATTTCCTGCATGGAGCTGAATTGGAGAGTCACCATATTGGCAGTGACTTTATTTTATTCATACTTGAGTTTGAGAATTCCTGACTTGAGGAAGGTATGAATTTTATCCTTGATGATGTAACAGCTATCGGGTGTCCCAACATTCTGTGATAAAGACTGTAATTGGAGTCATTGATCTTTCCGACTTCTTGAGTCGGACTTCAGGAAACTTTAACTGATTACCCTTGTTGAGGACATGGAAGATGGCCACTGTATATTCATCTTTAAAAGAATAGTTGCATTGAATATTCTTCTTTGATCCCCTTTTCTGATTATTAGGATTCTGAACCTCAACTGCAAAAGTTTCTTTGGATTTCGGCTGGGAGGTTTGTCCTTGTTTGACTTTATTACCCTTGAAGTTGGTGCGAGACTCGAATTTGTTGAAATGTTATGATGACTTTTCTGTTATCTCAGCTTGTTCCATCAAATCCTTCTATGTAGGGGCTACAACAGCGCCCATGTGAGTTCTATCCATCCCACAAAATTGTGCCGGCAAGTTTGAAGTAACATCGGCAAAGGCATATCTCGACATCGTAATGTCAGATTGCGGTATCTCTCAATGAATTCCCTGACCGTCTCATTTTCATTTTGCTTTTCGGAGAAGAGTTTGGTCATGCTAACATCAGATTGTTCCTCATGGAATTGTGAGAGGAACCTAGATTCTTGCCCAGGATTTGATTGAACCTTCAAGCAGATTCTAAAACTAATCAAAGGCTATCCCGTGGAGGATGCCAATGAAAAGTCACGCCTTAATAGCGTCATTACCCACTACATTCCCAGTTTGATGGTGAAAGTAGTAAATATGTTGATTTGGAGAACCTTTACCATCAAACGTATGAAATATTGGCGGCTTAAATTTCATCGGATATAGAACTATGTCTCACTCGATTGGATAAGATCAGGTAATTCTGACCTTCTTGAGCTCAATTCACTAAGAAAAAACATTGATCTGTTTTTGGATATCCTCTAGGCCCTTTGCTTCCTTGCTTAGCTTCGGAGGTGCTGACGTTTATGATACTAAATGGTCAGAATTTGCATCCTCTTGATGCGCTCTTCTTATAGAGAGGTTTCATTGCTTGGCTTTTTCCCCTTTGAAGAGCTTGGTTGAGATTGAGATGCTGATAGGAGTTGTTCAAACATCTTTTCTAAACGTTCAAGTTGCTCATCTGAATCTCTCTTTCGAGCTGCCATTTGAGAGAGAATATCTTCTCGATCCGTCACATCTGCCTCTTATTGTCATTCTTGACTTGAACTAGGAGTTGCGTTTGATGCTATGGTAGAGTTAGCGTCACTAGAAGCAGGTTGATTCATCTGAGATGGAGCCTGGGCTGTTCGTGTTTGGAGGGAGGAGTAGTCAAAAGGAATGGCTGCCCTTTGCCTTAATCTGGTGTGATGATACACACCATCAACCTCTGGCAATATGCCTCCGAAACCAGGAGAGTACACTGGGTCAGGTGAGCTGTCTGCACCTTCTTCCTCATTCCTAGAAGTTATACTAGTAATGTTGACAGTGAATTCTTGGGTTTTGCACTTTCGAGTACGTCGTCGGCTTATAGTCCGAATCTCTAAAGGCTCAAGACTGTGACTAAGACGACTGAAAACTGATTCATTTTCAAGAATAGCTTTGCATTCGCAATTCATCTGAACTGTCATGACTAATTCTCTGAGGGTCGTACAATGCTGACATTGGCGAGCTCTCTTCAGAGATAGGAACTCTCTTAGGTCACCAGTAGTTCCAAATTGAGGGCACTTTTCAAAGCTAACTTCACTGTTTTCAGCCTTGGCGTGCGAATGTCGCTTATGGCGACGCTGGCCAGGCTTTTGTCTAGTGAATTTAGAAAAATCATCATCAGTGACGTTATTCCCTTGCAGGAATTTAGATGAAGGATTACCCTCATTCTTAGCTTCTAACGAAGAAGCATAGCGAGATGCTTTGAATCGAACTCCCAAGGGAGTTGTTGACTGATGTCCAAGATCGAAAGACGTAATAACATCTTGACCTTCGCTCTAGATGATGGTCGAGTTTTCTTCGCTTTGGGCGAAGTTCGTTTGGCTTTCAACTATGCTCAAATTGTCTTTGGTGAAGGTCACCTTAACACATGCGGGGGTCGGTTTATACCCAAGATTCACACTGTGGTAAATTTTATGACAACTACGTACAGTCATTGCTGATGATGATTGGTTCATGGAAATAAATTCCTCAAACTTCGTTTAGTCAAATTCAATGACCAATAATTCAGCAAAAGACCCGATGGTCTTAGTGTCAGTGTGTGACACGATTTTCTCGTCCGAGGAGAAAGAAACCTCTAGTAGAGTCACCATCCTATTTCGGGTCTTTTATATTGCAATTGACATAGATTAAAATTGGAAGACTTACAGTGAAACTAAGGAAAATTTTATATTTCCTAGGGATTCTTTTCTGTGTGCTGATAGAATGTCGATCATGTATTCTGTTGACGCACTGACTAAGACGATGGATTTTTTGCTGTTGATGGAAACTTGGTTGCTTGGAAGATAACTCAGTCTTCTCTCTTAGCACCGAAGCTTGGTCAATCTCCTGATTTGTGTGTGTTGATCTATATATAATCAGATGCCTCAAAATGAGCAATCTCCCCTCTTTTATAGGCTAAAAGAGAGAGTTAATAGCCTTTAATTGTGGATTAAGTTGCCTTCAAAATAGGAGATAATGGGGGGTAGTTATTCCCTTGAAAATAGCTCCAAATATGAATAATCTGAAAATTATGCACCTTTTTCGAGAGAAAAAGCAAGGCAAGATGCCCCAAGAAGTTAGGTTAGCAACTAATAATAATATACAAGAGGGATGCAAAATAAGATACGTCTAACCTAAACATGTTGAGGAGGAGATTGACGGCGCGACTAATTATATCTTTGAGGGTGAGGAGCGAACACATTATCGTCACTCACCGCAAGCTAGGATATAACTAACGGAACTCACACTCAATATCTTAGCATGTTTAGTTAGACCTTCTTGCAACAAAACATCATCTCTAGCATCCAGCAACCAACAAGTTTTAATATTTACAAAGCCCCACAAAACAACAACATTCACCACCAAAGTTAAACCGCACGAGCACTTGATGTAGCTTCCTCCTCTTGAACCATGGATGTGGTTGGGTACGTAAAATAATGTGATGTCATGGCAGCTCTAATCGAGATAGCTTCTTTTCCTTTAACCTCCCTCCGCTATCAAGAATGATATGAAAAAAATCTGAATAGTAAGAGGGGCTCACATATTAAAATTCGACCATGTGAATCTCTTACCATTCAAAGGCATATCAATGAGGTTGAGAGAATTTGTGAGACCATGAAAAATGTTCATATCACGATAAGAAGCTCCTCTCCCACTCCTATCAAAGAGCTCAACGTCACATTGAAATCACCAAAAAAACACCCAAGAGTGAGAGAAAAAACACGTCGGACCCTAAAGATTTCTCACCAATAAACTTCTTTTTCTTCTTATAAATTGAAAAATAAACTAACGTCAAAAATTTGCAGTTTGTGGGCTTATGAGTAAGAACAATAGAAGGTGAGAAGATGTCAATATAGGAGCATTCACATGAGAAGAGATAATCATTCCAACCTACAAGAACACCTCCCGTAGACTCATTTGCATCAACCTGAATTCACGAAATGATTTTAGAGCCTCCAATACAAGAAAAAGATGAGGAGTTCGACTTGGAGACTTTAGACTCTTGTAACTCAACAATATCCAAATCAAAAAGAGATATCTCTCACCTAACATGGCAACGTTTGTCGGGTTCATTTAATCCCCTCATAATTGAAGATCCAAACTTTACGAGAATAAAATAAAACACCAGTAACAACCACCAAAGATAACCAACCAAATTGATTTTTCTAGAACCATCATTCTCTAGATATTTCAATTTATCAATGACACCATGATCTAATGGAGTTTTAGTAACCATAGCTTGAGGCAATATTAATGATGTTTCCATTGCTAAAAGAATTAAAAGAAAAAAAATAGAGGATCGGGGTTTGACATGACCATGCTTTCAAAGAATAATAACAGACCTCCTTAAAGATAGAAGGTGCTTATGGAAAGGCTTGAACATTGAAATAGCCTTCGAGGAGGAAGTACTCTTCCTCGAGGAGGAAACAACCAACTTCTTAGCTTTGACTCGGTCCTCAAAGCCTGGAGGTCCTGAATCAATAGTAGTAGCAACAGTCGAGCTAAAAGGAACATGCTTGAGAATATCAATAGTGGATGGATTAATGAAGCTTGCTCTCGAAGAGGTTTTAACAAGATGGGTCGCTAGACTGAGGAAACATATCCCACATGTTCTTTCAAAGACCACCTTCGTCCCCGAAATATCTTTCTCAATAAAATTGCAAATCAGATTCTTTTCCATAAGATTAGTGATTTTTGAATTACCCATCAAATTAGGAGATGATGAGTTACCAGCATCTTTCAATCCCCCCAAATCAGCCCAAACACTCGTGAAATTTGAAACTTGGGGAATTACCCCTCAGGGATTGGGTGACAAAGTACCTGGATGCCCCTCAACCCTATTTGTCGTCTCCTTGACAGAAGCCACCGGAATTTCTCCTAACAACATGGGTTGACCCTTCACGTGTTGTTTTACTTCCTCTCCTCCTTTGGTCTCCTGCTGACCTGCACGCTCAGACCATCTCTCTTCCTCTTTGTGAAGAAAATGATCCCACTTTGGCTGTTCTGATTCTTCTCTAGTAAAAGTCTCACTGCAAAGGATAATTTCCACTTATAAAATATTGTCTTTAAAATACACGGGACTGGCCAAAAAAAAGTTATTTTTATAATTGGCTATTGCTAATTATAAAAGTGGTTTAACTCATAAAATACAAGAGACTTCCTATCCCGTCTTTTCTGCAGATACACCCAAAAAATACACGGGACTAGTACTCTCGTATATATTCTGGACATGCATGAAACATGCACTCATGTTTGTAGCTCATCTTCTATGCATATAAAACATCTTTTGTACATATAAAACTTCTCATTCACCTCATGTACATATCCAAACATTATAACTTCCATAAACATAAATTCCATAAATTCCTATACATAACTTCATACACATCTAAGCATATAATTACCCCATACATAACCTTCTTCTCTCGCCGCCAGAAATACATATTCCCTTCCACAAACTAAAACATCGCAATAAAACACAATTGATAAAAGCATCGCGACAATACATATTATCTTCATACACCAAAATATCGCAACAAAACCAAATAAATCATGTGTATTGTTTACAAATAATGTATATGAATAACTTAAAAAGAGTTGATACAAAAACCCATAAATTGATCACATACAACCTAGAAGTCCTTCCCTTTGTCTCTATCTTCTTACCCTAGCAGATCATCATCGTGCTGCACCAAGTTGAGTTTTCACAAGCCAGCTTTCCGGTTGCGTGCGTGGTTGTGATGGGCCACCAACATGTTGTAAAGGTCCAGCTTCATCGTTGTTCCTGCAAGATTCTTGTTGTCTCTGTCAATTTGATTGGCATGCATGTAAGACATCCTCCTCCACCATCACCTCTCAGCCATCATGAAGATCCTCATGAGTTTTATTCAAACCTCTACGAACCCTCTACACTATTCGCTAATACAAAGATGCATGTACTCTTGAATCTATACATGTGACATAAAGTGCTAGGTTATTTGCAATGGCATCAATATCATCAATAGTATTTATTATAAATTAAGTTAAAAAGTTACATATATAAATATTTTGTAGTAATACAAAATAAGTAGATGTGATGTTTGATATTTGATTGGTAGTAAATAACTTATAAGTTCTCTCTCATCTAAACCCCTGGGCACGTGTCTCCATTGTACGGCAATATTGATTGGAGGCATGGTCTCATTTATTTCCATCTTCTAGTAATCTCCCAGTACCATTTAATGTAACCCAATTCCTGAAGCTGATGATCAATCTGTTCCACGATACTCAAATGCTTATCATCCCATCTATATATGTACTGATGATGCATATTTGTCCAGTTGATTTGATGCCCTCCTTTTTGGGTCTTTCTCTTTATTCTTTTAACTTCTTCTGGAATGCGTTGTGCTAAACCAAACAATCTAGCATGTAGGAGAACTCTCCTGGAAGTTTCAAAACTTGGGCAACATCGAAAATTAGAAACTTTTCAATGAACAACTTGATTAAGATTTTCTTTTCAGAGAGTTGTTTCATATCAATCATACCTGATCATTGGTCATCTCTATATCAATTGTTCTATTCGTATCTGACAGTTGCAGAACACCCTAGTTGCATACTCTCTATGAATAATTCCAGTGGCTCTGTGTATTTCTTTCATCATTCCATTGAAATTGTATAATTTAGATAACATGAATATTTTTCTAGATCCTCCCTTGTATGTGGGCATACTATTCAATCCAATACTTGGTCTTCCATTGAAGAAGCAAACCATGAATATTCCATGAAAATTATTTATGACATTTTGAGATTTTAAGAATCTATATCAAATTTCCTGTAGCAATTTTCTACTTAAACTATGAAAGAAAAACCTTACATCAAAGTTGCTATATCAATTTCTAGTTAAACAGTAATTGACAAACACAATATCAAATTTACTATATAAAATTTATAGATGAACCCTAGTTGAAAATTTAAAATTTAATAATATTCAAATAATTCATTAAAATTCATATTATGCAACTTTAAAATCCTAAATACTCTTTTCTTTAAATCCTAATTGTAACCAAACCACATTATTCATCAAACTCCAAATAAATTTATTTAAAAATCATCATAAATTTCATATTGCAATTGAAATTAAAAACTTCTAAATTATAAAATAAGAGAAACATTTTACCTTGAGAATGAGTTCGTCGAAGTTGGACGGGGCTGATTAGATTTTTTTGGAGGTAGCGATAGCAGATAGTTATCAGAGGTTGTCAGGAAGAGAGAGTCTCACGAGAGAGAGGGAAAGTTTTGAAGTTCGCTCTATGGGATGGGGGAGAGAGAGAGAGAGAGAGAGAGAGAGAGAGGGAGGGAGTGTGTGTGTGTGGGATGAGTGCGGGAGAGTTTGGGGGAGAGAGAGAGAGAGAGAGAGAGAGAGAGAGAGAGAGAGAGAGAGAGACCTCTAGGTAGTGTGTGTGTGTGGGAGATGCGTGTGGGAGAGAGCCTTCTGGGTAGTGTGTGTGTGTATGGGAGATGAGTGTGGGAGAGAGACTTCCGGTTGTGGCGAGATCCACTTTAGTCGAGGGAGTCTGGAGAGAGACGATGGAGAGAGACGAGGGATTGGGTGCTAGGATGAGAATTAGGGTAAGCACGGGTGGGCTATATATTGCCGACAAATACACGAGACTACTAGTCCCGCGTATTTTGCTGGCAAAACTGTTAGACTATTTGTTTTTAACACGAGAATGATGCTCCCGTGTATTTTGTTGGGGGAGGCTGAACTCTCTGCTATATACATGAGAATACTAGTCCCGTTTATATTATAAAAATTAAATTAACCTTAATTACAGACCACTAGTTACACGGGACTAGTAATCTCGTGTATTTTAAAGATGACATTTTACAAAATTGACCTCTTTTTGGCTAGCCTTGATAACATGACCAAAAAGAGATCAATTTTGCTAATTTTTTAGGGAAACAGTGCTGACTTTTTTTTAAATTAATAAAAAGGGTCTTTTTTTTAAAAAAATTTGAGTTAGAGAGTCATACAGGGTTTGCATTAATGGCTCGGTAATAAAGAAGAATTGAAATTAAAAACAATTTCTAAGCAAAGCCAGGACCTTTCTTCCAGAATAAAACTTAAACAATTTGATCAACGAATGCCACAGCAATGTATTACTACCTCCGTCCTAAAATGAGTCACCAAACAAATTTACCAAAATAAATCACGCCTTTCATCCAAGTTACCAATCACGTTCAGTGAATGAAATCAGATTTTATTCCCTCCTGTTTCCATCCAATAAACAGAAGAGAGACTATTGTTAAACATCCAAGATTTCGTTAAAAAAAAAACACCTTATTCCATACTCGACAGCTCCACCAATAAAACACCGAAACTCAGTTCGCAGAAACATACAAAACTTTGCCGAAAGACTCAGGATGAAAGTTTTTAATGCATCAAATACCAACTACAATGGCTTTCATAAACCTCTTTGCTCCCCAGAGCCAGGTTATAGGATCTCAAGCTACCAGTGCTCATAAGAATAATCTCAATTATTAGAAAAAATGTATTACAAAATGCACTGTGCCTAAGAAACCCCCTCTCATTTCTATTTCCTTCTTCAGTTAGTCTTCCAAAGAATATCAATGCATTTTTGAGAATTACTATAAAAAAAAGATCCTAACTAAAACAAAAGGAGTATAATTTCACTAGACCTACACACGAAATATGATGCACCCTCTCTTCTAAAGAAATGCATCGAGCTTCTTTGACTTAGAATGCGGCGACCTAAAATCATCTAACCGAAGATTAGAGCTCATAAGGATCTCTTTCATAGTGAGCTCACCCTTCTCTACTTTGATGCTCTCCAATATGCTGCCAAGGACCTCTGAAGCCAACCCAATCTCTAGAAGACGGCCGGGCTCTTCTCCACCTTCATGAATCAATTTACCTATATCTCTTAAAGACACCACATTCTCCAATATCACCGTTACCAAGATGCGCCCAAGGAATTCAGCTGCTCTTGGAGCATCATTCATAGCGTCCTCCAACAATGAGAGAACAGATTCAAACCTGTTAGAAGACCCAAAAAAAAAACAGAGAGAAGCATTTTAGAGTTTATATTGATTGCGCTGTTTGAATGGGAATAAGTTAAAGGTTTTTACCCTTGACTGAGCTGGTTTTGATTGAGCAGGCGATCTTGAGATTTACAGAGATCAACCAGAAGCTTAGCCAACAGATCTCTCTCAATATCTTTTCTCTCGAAGGAATCTGTTACCCAGAGAGATACCATGGAAGGATAGAAGCTTGGAGAGTTCAGCTCTTTAATGCACAAAGCAACCTCCTCCAAATCCTTGGCACTGGAAACAAAGAGATGTTTGTAAACAAATAGTCTAAAAGCAACATAACATTTTCAACAAAGTGCTCTGATAGTGAAGCTTTGAATTCTGGAACTATATTTTGGAAAGAGTACACAAATTTCTGAGAAATAATCAGTAAAAGACAGTGTAGAAAAGTGTTATGCAATGTTTGAAAAAGCTTTTTTGAAACTCATTTCGAAACTCGCTTCACAACTTTTTAAAGTCTAAACGCTTCGAAACTCAAGAGTGAAGCTATTTATCCCTTGAAGCTTACACCTCATCGCTCAAATCATAATTGAAGCATGCACTTCATGCTTCATAAAGCGCTTTTCTTTTGAAGCACACGCTTTAGACAAGATGGGAGAATATAAAAGAATTTTTGACTAACATTAAAATACCCCTATGCTTTCAATATGACCATGTAAGTGTAAATAATATACACACACACACACACACACACACACATATATATATATATATACAATATATATACATAATATCGGAAGAG
>JBAKGM010000265.1:5130-16231 GCA_037177215.1 Asparagus racemosus
CACACACACACACACACACATATATATATATATATATATATATATATATATATATATATATTCTAGGAAAAATAAATTGATCAAGAGGCTTGAAAAATTATTTGAAATAAAGAGTTAGCATGTTCTTTTCAATACTTTTAATTTAAATTTTTCAATTGGACTTGATTTTGTATAATATAATGAAAAGAATTTCTAAGAAATTTACTTTGGAGTTTTATATAAAAATATTTTTTTGAGTAAAAACTAGCTTTAATTAGATTGTTTAAATATATCAAGTGAACTAATTACATATTGATTTCTTTAAATTGGCACGTTGACTGATAGTTATAGGTATATTCACTACAAACCCTCGTGAGACTACAACTCATCCTCTAGGGTAACCTAAGGGTTTAAAGACTTATTTTATGTGCTAAATACAATCGCAAATTCTTGCGAAAGCGAGTTAGAATTTTTTTTTCATTTCATTTTCTTTCCTTGCTAGAGGACTAGCAAAAGTTTAGGTGTGGAAGTATTTGATCATTATACTCTACTGTACATTTATCTATTTTATTTTAAATAAAATTATGCTAATAAAGTATTTTTATGTCACTTTGCAGCTATTGAAAGATTGATGAATAAGAGCCCAAAAGAACTCGAACTCTCTCATTTTTTAACATTTTATTGAAGCCCAAAATCAAGCCAAGCAACCCATAGAAGCCAAACAAAAAAGAGCCCAAGAGTTTTAATAAAAGCTATAGAACCAAAAGAAGTATTGATACGTATATCGATATTGGTATTGATACTAATATCGATACCTGTATCGCTACTGGTATCGATACCTAGTAAACAATTACAGATTAAATGCTGAAATTGAGTGACTTGGGGGCTAAGTTTAATATAATAGCTAATATTGATTTGTGTAATCTATAAATAGAAGTGAAGAGTGAGAGTTTTGGGTGTGAAAAATTTTGTAAAAACTCCATTTGGATAGGAGGGTTGCTCTTAATTAAGAAGAGCTTCCAACATTGTAAATTTTTTCTTGCAATAAATAACAATTTTATTTCCTCTTCTTTTAGTTTTATTCTTCTCTTTTGATGATGAGAAGTGAAGATGAAGATTTTCTTCACAAGGGGTAAATCCCTCGGAATGTAAATTTTTATTTTCTATTTTTATTTTTCGTATTTTAGAATTGCATGATTTAGGCTTTTAGTTTCATATTATTATGTTTGGTAGATTTGGTTTATTTCATGTTTGTAGCGTAGATTTATTTCATACTTTTTAGAGTAGATTTACATATTCTTGCACTTTTTATTGCTTTAATTGTTCTTTGTCTTGCTTATTTTCTTGTCTTTTTTATGCTTTTTTTGTTAATATGTGTAACTAATTTATTTAGAAGATCTAGGATTGTATAAAACTAGTTTAATTTCTTTTATAGTTTGTGGATTGCTCTCTTTGCGCTTAAAATAATCATGTTTAGGATAATTAACTAGAGAACTAATTGGTAGAAGAAGGATTTGATAATCTATACTTATCTTGAGTGGTTTGATAGGTTATGCTTATGAATTCTAGAATTACTATCTAGTTGTTTGTTCTTTTCATAAATGAGAATTTTGTTTGGATGATAATTTGGTAGATTATGCTTTCTTTAAGTGGTTTGATAATCTATACTTAGTAAATCTAAAGTAAAATATGATAAAAAGACAGTAATTCATAAATCCTAATTAAAATTAACTAGCGGATTTAATTTTAGATTCCTAAGTTTCTCTACTTGTTTTTTCCTCAATCCTTCTTTATTTTGATTTTTCTCATTTATTAATTTCTATTATCATGATTTTCTCTTGATTTTTTCCTTGTGTTCCTCCTTCCTTCTCTTCTATTGTTTTTAATTCATTTTATTTTTCTTTTTTGCTATTCTTATATTTGTTTCTTTCTTTCTTCTTCTCCCATCTTAATTTTACTTTTAATTTTGTGACAAATCAACTCTCTCTACCTCTCTACACATTTTATTTTACTCCTTTTTATCCACACACTTTTAGGACCAATTTTAGGAATTTCTAAACATACACCTTCCTCATGTGTTCGACATCTTTCTATACTATACTTGATAGTTATTCTCTTGTAACTTTTTATTATGTGCATATTAGACCATCTACAAAAAGGAAGAGGGAAGTGAACTTTTTGTGTGGCTGAGTTGAGTTTTCTATAATTGATGCAAACTCGGCATCCGGTTTGGATTCTAGTGAGACCTAACTCATTAGCCTCTTTCTAGATTACTACAATCCCAAATTTCATAGGAGAAATCTGATCTAGACTCACCCAAGAACTATCAGAAATAGGATGAATGATCTCATTATCAATGTATTTTAAAATGTCTTTCCTAACTGCTTCTTTCATCACTAGGTTCAACCTACGCTAGGGATCCCAAGTAGGTTTGGCATCATCTATCAAATGGATTCTATATTGAAGAATAATTGGACTAATCTTTTTGATATTAGCCATGGTCCCTCCAGTGGCTTCCTTGTTTTCTCTCAAGACATCTAAGAGGACTTCTTTTTGACCAGTTGTCAAATCAGAAGCAATAATAACTAGTAGGGTCTCATTCTCCCCTAGGTAGGCATACTCTTGATTTTTCAAGTAAAGATTTGAGTTCTAACTTAGGGGTTATACATAGATGAAGTTGGACTCGGGGTTCTATATCCAAAGGATCGTGTTGACATCTCGGTGTAGATATATGATCAACTTGCTGATCTAACACTTCTAATAGTTTGATTTCTTCATCAAATATCTCCATAAAACTCAAGTCAGATAAATTAAGATCTAACTCACATTCTCCTTCTAACTATTCACTATACATTCCCTGAATAAAGTTCACTTCTAGGATTGATGGATCACTTGGTTATTTTTCTAGATTGAAGATGTTGAGATCAACAGTCATGTTCCCAAAGGATAACTTCATTTGACCAATTCTATAATTTTCAGAGCTTTTGATGTGGCTAAGAACAATCTTCCTAAAATAATCAGGATCTGACCCTTGAGATTAAAAACGGGCTGTGTTTCCAAGACTATGAAATCAATAGAAAATATGAATACCACTCCAACATTAATCAGAATATCATCAATCTCTCCCTTGGGTATCTTTATAGATCTATCAGCTAATTGGATGGTGCATATTGGTTGGTTTCAATTCTCCAACCCTAAACTATTGATAGATTGAGTAAGGAAAAAAATTTACACTAGTTTTTAAGTCTAAAAGTGTCTTATCAATGAATGTATTTCTTATGACACATAAAATAGTAGGATGAACTGGAGCCTTATATTTTAGAGGAATGGACTTTGAAAGAATATCACTCATATTAGCAACGAAAAAGACTTTTTTGAGAACATTGGTTGATCCTTCAATAATTTTGCATAAGATGAGATTTGTTCAATGACATTTAAGAGAGGGATGTTGACTTTAACTTGCATAAATATTTTTAAGACCTTCTCCACCTAAGAGAGTTTTTCCTAGGTTAGAATCTATCTAGAAAGGGAGAAACATGCTTATACCTATCTAGATTGGTCTCAGGCTTGGTTTAAGGTTCTTATTTATCAGAAGAGAATGACGATTGCATAGAATTATTAGGAGGGTTTGTTCAGGTTCAGCAAATGGGATAGGAGAAGAAGAAGGAGGAGCTTGGTCAGAGGGCATAATAACTTAGTTATCGATCTATTCTCCTGACAGTAGTGTGTGGACTGCTTTTGCTTCAACTGGATTGGATGAACTTGTTCAAATGTCTTTAGGATTTGTAACAGGTTGACTTGAAAAAAATTTCTTCTCTCTCTCTCTCTCTCTCTCTCTCTCTCTCTCTCTCTCTCTCTTACGGTACCAGTTAGTTGTCCTATATAAGTTTCTAGTCTAGCTATGGCTTGAGTGTTAGAATTTAACAATTGGCTTATTGCTTGCATGAAGGAATTCAGAGTGTTGGGTGATTGAGTCAACATATTAGTGGCCTGTGTAGATGCTTTTATCATAGCTCTTAGACTTTTCTTTAAGATACTGAATCATTTCTCATGGTCAGAATTCGGTGGAGCAGACTGATTTTAAGGAGGTTGATTTGGGTATGAAAGAATGTGTTATAGATTATGAAAATTGATGTGAGTGTTGAACGGATTCATGTTTCCCTTAGGAAATTGTGAAGCTGAAGAGGAATTAAAATTTGGATTTTCTGAGAAATTTCTCTGATTCCTTGCAAAGTTAGGATGATTTCTCCAACTCGAATTGTAAGTTGTAAAAAATAGGTAATTCTTAGATGCTGGAATACAACATTCATTTGTTCAAGCGGTTGGTTATTTCCTAAAATGGGACATTCTTCTGAAACATGAGCTAGAAAGCCATTATGACATCATGGGGAAAAAACTTAGTTGATATGAGCGGGAGGTCGATCTTTAGTTTCTAAGACTTGTAACTGATGTAGGATTCTAACTATCTTAGCTTCAGAAGCTATTTTCGACTAAAAGGGCAAACCACTAGATTTGGTTGAGGGAAACTGACGAAGTTGCTCTTTCATCACAGTCTTCCCATTACATTGTTTTCTCAAATAAGTTTTCTAAAAATTTCTAGGCTTCATCAACATTTTTCTTTATGAAATCCCCTTGATACATAGATTCAAATGATGCTTTTAAAGAATAATCCAATCATTCATAGATAATTTGGCATAAACGCCACTTCTCTAAACTATGATGAGGACATTGGATAAGAAGATCCTTAACTCTATTGAAATTTTTCGAGAATGGTTCCCCAGGGATAACCTTATAAGTCTGAATATTGTTTTTTAAGCTTTATAACTTAATGAATTAAGAAGAATTTTTTTAGAAAAATGGTAACAAGTTTAGCCCAAGTGGAAATAAAATTTGTAGGCAAGCTATATAGTCATTTCTTAGCCTTGTCCTTTAGTGTAAAGGGAACAAATATGAGTGCATCCTCAGACACCTCTCTAATTTTTATCAGAAGACAAACTTCTTTAAAATCAGATATAAAAATGTAAGCATCTTGAGACTCATTTACTAAAAATTTGGGAAGCATATTTATGAAGTGAGGTCTAAGTTTCATAATTAACGGCATTAACATTCGGAAGCCTAATGCAAGATGCAATTGCATTCCTAGTAGGATAACATATATCCTGAAGAACGGGTAGATTAGGATTAGCCATTTCTTTTGATGGAACTTCAAGACGAACTAAACATTTTGTATTCCTAATTCAAACTTGCATACACTAATGCGATATCTTTTTATATTTTTTATAAAAGCTAAGAAAAAGATCTAAGAAGAATTTTTTTCTTTTTTTCTTTTTGGAAAAACTAAAAATGTGTAAAAGATTTTTAAAGGAGAAAAGAAAAAAAGAAAAAAAATCTAACTAAACAAATTAAAAGACAAACCACTCAATCAATTACTCCTAATTTCTAAAGTTAAGCGTAAACTCCACTAAACCAGCTCCTAACCAAAAACTCCTTCAAGTCATACAAAATTCCAGTTCACTTAACTAGTTGGCTGGGTAAGAGTAAGTCCAGAAGGGGCTCTTCCTGAGTGTGACTCAAGTGCCAATTAAGTAGCCTCTTTTTTTGTGAGGGCTTTCGCCACCCTATCTTTTATCTTAGGCACCAACTAAATCAAATGAGAAAAGAATAGGTTCACTTCCATCAAAATCTTTATTTTCTATTGAGCTCGATTCCTTAGGGGCCAACATCAACTGAATTTTAAAGACTTGACTTTGTGTAGTGAGGAGTTAAGTAATTTTTAGGCTAAGAAAAGGATGCTGAAATCCCACACCTTTTGTTGATTTGGGTTTTATGCCCTTATAAATATTTTCAAGTGTATGCACAAATCAAAATGCTCAATATCACTTTGGTGATTCCTATTAACTATATGCAAATGCAATCTAAGAAAATAAAAGCAATCTACAAGTGGATGCCTTAAGCAAATTGTTTCTATTTTTTTATTTAGGGTAAACAAAACTAAGGTGAAAAGTTTTTGTTTGGATGTTTATCTTATTTAATATTGTTATAAGTTGACGTTGCATTTTATTAGGGTAAACAAGAAAGAAAATTTATGGTTTTGCTTTTTTATTAACCTATATTACTAATTTGTAAGAAAACTAACGAGAAAACAATATGACAATGAAGAAAACTTACGTTTTTGACGAAACGAAGCTAAGCTTCCTCTTTCAATTCATCTTCAATCTAAGTTGAGAATCCTACACAATTCAACAAATGAATCAAAGAACCTCAATAAGGAAACTTTATAAAATAAATCAAAATTAACTCCCTCCCAGGCAACGCGCCAAAAACTTGTTGTCTGAAAAAGTGTGGTTTGCAAGTGCACAACTAAGTTATAATATAGCTAAGTTATAGAATAGAAAAATATGAAACCACAAGGAGGAGTTTTTTTGTATTTAAAATAAAGATTTTCGTTTTTGTGAAGTTAGTTGAGAAGAGGTTTTTTTTATGAAAAGATGCTCAAAAAGGGTTTATGGGTTTTTGTTGTTTTAAAAGGAAAATAAAATGAAAAGTTGAAAGAGGGAGAGAGGAGAGAATAAAAATGCAAATAAAACATAGAAAAATCAAGAAAAAGAAAAATAAGAGAAAAAAAAGGTAAGAAAATGGAAAGCTAAAAGGACTAGAAAGAAAATGCTAAATTTATAAGAATTAGAAAAAGAAAGAAAAGATAAAAACTAACAAAGCTAGGTAATAAAAGAGAGAAATAATAATACTAAGAGAATTAAACTAAGAAATTTGGATAGATTTATTAGATCTATAAATTACACTCTTTTTTTATTCATTTTTAGAATTGAAAAGCATAACCTATCAATCTAATTAAAGAAAGCATAGATTATCAAGATAAATTCTTAAAATAAAATTGAAATAGGTGCATAGATAATCAATTTAAAATAATAATCCTAGAATACTAATAAGCATAGATTTAAAAAAACCTTAAGGAAAGTGTAACCTATCAAATTAGAATACTCTATAACTATTATTTTGATTGATTAATCTATACATAAATAAAATTAAGGCATGAAAGAGAGCAAATTTAGTTCTAATGAATAAGTTATACTAGTTTCTTATTTCCCTACTTATCTTAAGAAATTTGGATACACATTTTATTAAATCCTAAATTATGAGCAAATAAAGAAAGCATGAATAAAATGGTAAGAAAAGAAACTAAATAAAAAACAAGAAAATAAACTAACTATCTAAGCATTAAAATAAATCTACTCCTAAATTAAGTAAGAAAAACTAACTAAGCATGAAAATTAAACTAGCAAAGTAAAGCATGAATTAAATCTAAATTATTTCCTAAACATGCAATTCTAATTGAACAAGAAAATTTAAAAAGACTAAAAACTCACATTGTAAAGGGTTGGCCCCTTATGTAGACCACAGAAAAATCTTCAAGTCTTCATCAACACGAGGAGGAGAAGAAATTTAAAGAGGAAAATAATTTTTATTTTTATTGCAAAAATAAGTTTTACAGTTTTTAGAAGACCTTCTCAAAAAGGGGCCCTCCTGTTCCCAAAGAGGATTTACAAAATTTTACACACCTATCACCCTCACTCTCTACCCTTATTTATAACCTACAGCAGCCAATATCAGCCCTTGGATCAAGCTTGGACTCCAAGAATGCAATTTAAGCCATTGGATGAGTCTGTTAGAAGCTCATCGATGAGCTCATCGATGGGTGCATTGATGGGCTCATCGATGAGGGGGTGCTCTTTGATGAGCACATCGATGAGGTCTCAACGATGAGCTCATCAATGGCACAATCGATGGCCTCATCGATGGGTGCATCGTTAGATAATTTTGCAGCTGATTTTATTTTTATTTTCTTACACTTTTCTTCGTCTTGGATCCTTGATTCTTAGGCTTCTATTAGCTTCTTTTGGGCTTTAGCAGAGATCTGTTGGGATTGAGATATTTTTATTTGAGCTCTTATTCATTTTTCCTATAAAACATGATAAAAATATAATATTAATTATTTATTTGAATATAAATTATTTGAAATAGGGATATAAAAAATGTAATAAACCGTGATAATCACTATAGCTCAAAATGCATCCTCTACTAATGATGATGACTCATTAGAGGATTAAACATACAAAATAGATCCCACGTAGTTGATGGCTGATGATTTAGTTGATAAATTTAAAAGGACAAGGAAAAAAAGGCTGTGAATAGAGAAGGCATTGTTGGTCCTAGTAGTCCAGAAGACACGAACAATGCTAATGAAGGGAAATGTGAACATGGACATCATCGTGATGTGTCAATTAAGTCTGTTGATAGCCAACTACAAAAGGCATTGAATAGTTACAATGAAGACCTTGCTAAGGTTAAACAGAGGAATATTGTAATTAGAAAGTCTGAAAAGGGTAAAATAGCTCTGAAATCTGGTATGAAAATAGTAGGGGATGATGAAGAACAAGTAGCTGAGACAAGCCAAACATATGAAGCAATAACAAGTGAGGTCCATTTAGCTTAGGCAAATCAAAACAATGAAGTTGAACCAAGTGAGCCTCATGTAGCTGAGCCAAATCAAATCCATGAAGCAGAATCAAGTAAGCTTCACGTACCTGAGCCAAATCCAACCGATATCGCAGTTGACCCTTTTTTATCTGATGATAATATGCCATGTTTAGCTACTAATCTAAATCTTGAGCTAGTCAATGGGTGTTCAAGCTAATAGTATTGATGGCGATATTGAAGGATTGAATGTAGGGGATGCAAAATTAAAGGGAACACTGCCAATGTCGTGGATGTACGCAAGAAGGAATGGGTCTAAACATGAGAATGGATTTGGGGTGGTTCATAAATATGTTAGCCTAATTGTGGATGTAGGCAAGAGCCAGAACCCATGGGATATTTATCAGCAGTGAGTGCAATATTTTGGATGAGAAGAAAACTAGTGGATTATTTATCAGCAGTGGCAGAGCCAGAACCCATGGGATAGTGGAGGCAATATATTATAAATAAATAAAATATAAATCCACTAAAATAAATTCATTGATATATCCCAACATAAAAATGGATATTTTGCAATTGTTCTTGATGAGTTTGTATATTTTTTAATCTTTGTACAATCAACTCATTTTCAAACGTCTTAAATATCTCTATTTTAACATAAGTAACTAAACAAAACTAAACAAGCATCCAACCAACCTTCTCTCATTTGATTGTACAGGCGAGTCTTCACAATTTTCATAGCTGAAAAATGTTCTTTGGGTTACTAAATGAGCCATATCAAAGTCTACTGCTATTAATGAAAAATCAATCACATTTAACAAATGAGCTTCTATTGAAAATATATGCCATGATAATAAAAAGTATAATTTATTTAAACCTACAAGTGGACTATAATGAAATTAAATTTTAAATTATCTATAATAGTTATGTGTTTAAAGTACCATGTGGGGGCCAATACTAAGCTAGGTCTCAATCATAAATTTAATACTTATGAGGATTGTTTTGCAAAAAGAATTTTGAGTGGAGGCATTTGCCCACACTGAGGTATATGTGGCTCCACCACTACTTATCAGAATGGTATCAAACTGAACATTACTTGATTACTTAAAGACAATATTGAGTCCTCTGCAAGGGAGCAAATTTTGGAATAATGAGAGAGAAGGCATGGTTCTCCCTCCTAATATAGTTAAGAGAAAAATGGGGAGACAAAAAACTACAAGAAGAAAAGATCAATCTGAAGGTCCAAGGAATCCTTATAAATCATCAAGGCAAGGAATTCCGCAAAGGTGTAGCTATTATCACTCTAATGATAATTCTATCAGGCATTGTCCAACTGCACCTCCTCGTAATCAAAGACCTTCAATTCAATAGATAATTACAAACTTTATATGTAGTCTATTTTACTTTATTCTTTTTTAATTATATATTTTTTAATGTATATGAGTTTATCAATTTTAGGAAACACAAGCAACTGATCAAGGTGAGGGTTGGGCGCACGCCGGTAGCGTACATCTGAGAAACCACCCCAAACAAGTAAACAAACCAGGCAAGAACACAATAAAGTAGTAAAGACACGAGATTTACGTGGTTCGGCAAGTTGCCTACGTCCACGAGGAAAGAAGGAGAAAATTTTACTAATAGAAAGAGAGAATACAAGTTAGAGTTACAAGTTTTCACCACCAAACCCTAAAAACAAACTCTCAAGTCTCTCACAAGATCTCCTCCCAAAAGATGCACAAAACCCTCTCAATGACTGCTCAAAACTGAGTTCAAGAATATCCTAATTAATAATGTTTAGAGTTTATATATAACTCTAAACGAACTGGGCTTAAAACCAAACCCAAAACAGACCCGTATTCGGAATCTGCTCAGAGTAGTTGACTACTGCTTCAGAGTAGTCGACTACTAAGGTCCAAACCTGAGCACCACTTTCTGTCGACTGCAGATTAGTCGACTACTACTTCAGAGTAGTTAACTACTAAGGCCCAAGCTGGAAACCGCCTTTCTGTCGACTGCAGTGTAGTCGACTACTCTGTCTAGTAGTCGACTTCTAAGCCCGAAAACTATTTTGTGTATGTTTTTGTGCATGTTCTTCAATTCTCTATCTCGTACATCATTTGATAAACCTCAAATTTTGGACGAACACCAGAAGAACACCCGGAACATAACTAGAGATCTCCATCAGCCCAACCAGACCAATCCAGCTGCGCTACTGCACCGCGGTTGTCTACGTACCCTCCACTGGGATCAAGCTAATCGTAGTTCTGCAAAATAATCTCCTTCTCACCCATCACCGCCCCGAAGAGCCATGCCCTATTGGGCAAATCAACACAGGCTGATATGAAGTAAGTCTAAGCAATGTTTAAACTTGCTACCTGTGACCACCTTGATTCACATGTCTGCGGGATTTTCATTTGTATGGACCTTCATGAGAGAAATGTCACCTTCCTCTATGACGTCCCGCACAAAATGATACATGACATCGATATGCTTGGTACGAGCATGATGAACTTGATTCTTTGCCACGTGAATCGCATTTTGACTGTCGCACTACAAGTTCACGCTATCCTGCTCAATCCCCAAATCGTCTAGAAGACCCCACAACCACAATGCTTCCTTCACTCCCTCT
>JBAKGM010000265.1:20020-33438 GCA_037177215.1 Asparagus racemosus
GGGGGTGGGGGGAGGGTATTTTCATTTTTGATATCATGCTCTTAGAATATGACTATAAAAATCCATGGCGTTAATCTAACAAGTTAAGTGAGACGAGTTCAAGGAGGTAAGTGGACTAAACAAAATTCAAGGGAGGGTGCAAAACTCCCCAGCTGTTCAAAACGGTTAAATGAAATTTTGTTTTTATCTTTGCGCAGTGTTGTTGGAGTTTGCATTAATTTGTTTTAACTATCTAGAGCATACAATTTAAATTTGACAAAAAAACACCTGTAGTTTTGTCTTCCCTCACCGTATGATTTCCTACTGAATCCCCCTTTATATGAATTTTTCTTTACTCCTGGCTTCGTAACGTTTGGGAGGATTAGTCCCACATCGGGGGGATTAGGGAGCTGTAGATGTCGAGATGGTATAAAATAGGCAGCAGGGACAACTACGAAACGTACTTACCTGGACGGGGTCCTTGGGTGATCAAGAAAGCCCAGGCCTAGGTCAGTGGCCTTCATTGCACTTTGTCGGTGCGTTGGCCTACCATCTCCCCAAGTGGGAGAGTGGACGTCATTATTTGTTCCTGAGGGGGTCCGCGCACGCGCGGCCCCTACCCAACGCTTAAGAGCCAAACTTTCTAAATTAAGTTGTTTTAACTTAATATATGAGCCTATGTCCCAATTTGGTTTGTTGCTAATATAATACGCATTTCTGTGGACTAAAGTATGACTCCTTATGGGCCTTTAAGCTCTTCTATGGGATCTTACTTGTTTAGTGATATATTCGCATATGAGTGATACTGGGCAATTTTTTTTATTTCTTGGCACATCTTTTACCGAAAAAACACGCACATAAAGGGTGAGGTTTTATTTGTTGTGCGCAGCAGTAATTTCGGCAGCACCAAGGAAACAAGAATTTGAAGCGAATATCTCAACAAAGTGGGATATTGGCTCTTCCTCTCATCAGTTCTAGGACTGACCTGTCGAGGGAACCTAAAAGGTATTACAAATCACACAAAGCTATTACAAACTAAATCAACAGCAAAACACACGAGTTTTACATGGTTCGACAATTGCCTACGTCCACGGGGCAAGGAGGGGGGAGATCTACTATTAGAGAGAGAGAATACAAATATGGTTTATAAAATTTCACAAATAAAACACTCAAATAATTTCTCAGATCTCTCATAATAGCTCTCTCAAAAGAATGCTCAAAATTACCATCTCTAGCACTTTAAAACAAAAGGAATAGGTCTATATTTATAGGACCCCCCAAATGTATAGTGCTCTCTCAAATATCCGATGTGGGACTAAAAATCCCACACGTTTTCATCACGCGTTTTTTTGTTCGTGGCCCCACGCGTTTTGTGAACGCGTGAACGCGTTGTGAGTGAATGTGTTGGGCCTCAAGTGGGCCTTGGGCCTCGTTCTCAGACAACCTTTACCCCCTCAATCTTCGCTATTTCATCCCACCTTCGAATGTAATCCAACTTGCTCAAACCACTTTGCAATCCGCCATTACGACCACTGAAACTCCGCCATGATTGTGTGCTTGAGCTCGAAAATGCCATCATTGAGTTTCCTCAACACAATTTTCCCTTTCTTTCCTCCCTTCGAAATACCCTAAAGTGAAATTTTGCCCAATTTGTAGCCCTAGGGCTCGGGCAGTTATGAACGCTTGTACTCCCTCCCAATTCCTTAATCAAATCCACGTCAGCATCTATTAACAGCAATAAAACATCACGTGATAGGCACATGATATTTTCGCCGGAATTGGTGAACTACGGCGAGTTTTAGTACCTATCTCGAAAAATACACATTTTAAACGCCAAAAAGACGCCGGAGACTTGTTACATACCAAAGCAGTAAATTGGGTCTATTTTAAATACCAATCTGATATTTTGGCCGTTAATTAAGTGGAATTTAGTCGAAGCTCCGACCTGGCCCGGCCCAAGCGTGTATTTTCTTCCCTGTAAAAACCCAACCCATGTTGTTTCCTCCCCAAAACCGCCCTCCCGCCTGCGCCGCCGCTTCTCCCCACAATGACCAGCCGGTATTCTCTTTCTCTCTCTCTTTCCGTCGCTCTACCCCAATAACTCTCAGATCTCAAAACCATAACCCTAATTTTTCAAATTCTCTCTTTCAGGCGCCTGCGAGCATTCAAGCGATGGATGACCTCCAACTCTATCGACTTCTCCGACGCCCTCCGCTTCGTCGACGACCCCGACTCCGGCATCTCCGTCCTCTCCCTCTGCGACCTCGCCGTCGGCGACCTCGTCGCCACCATCCCCAAGCTCTCTTGCCTCACTGTTAAGACCTCGGCGGCGAGGGAGATGATCGAGGAGGCGGAGCTCGAGGGTTCGCTAGGGTTGTGTGTTGCTGTGATGTACGAGAGGAGCTTGGGGAGCGACTCGACGTGGGATGGGTACTTGCAGGTGCTGCCTGAGAGAGAGTGTGTGCCGTTGGTTTGGAGCTTGGAGGAGGCGGATTCGCTTCTTTCTGGGACTGAACTCGATACGGTATGGGAATATAACACTGTTTTTTTGTCATTATGGCCTGTTTGGTTGACCAAATTTCTATATCCGGCATTAAGTTAGCAACAAGATTGTTGAACATGATAATTGGGATTACATTTTTAGAAAAAAGATGCGGTCAATACTGCGGTAACAAATGTTGTCAGCCTTTTGTATTTAATTAAAAAAAAGGGGAAATGTTAACCTGTCAAGAAGTTAATTTAAGCAAATCAGAAAATGTAGTTTATTTTACAATTTTCGATATACAGACATTTGATTTGTAATTCAAACATATTTTTGTGCAACAAAATATTTAAATCCAACTATTTTTCACAACTAGTGAAACACTGGATGTGGATTTGGAAAAACATTCCGGGGGGTGTTTGACGAACTGAAAATTAACTGAAAGATTGAAAGCCTGTATTTTTAGAGAGAGTATCCAGGTCAGCATGTAAGTGAAATACAGTGTTTATTTGTCCAATTAATAGTTGTTGAAACTAGAAAACTAAAGACGATGTGGCAATTTTCCTTTATTAATTTAAATCACGCCCTCCTACAGCTAGCCTATTTTGTACGATGAAAATCCAATAAAACTTCATCATGCTAATTTCTGATTTAAAAATTGAAGTTCTTTTCTCTTTTTCAATTATTTTTTTCTATTTAATGGAAGATTGTAATTCATTAAATCTGACATGGAATCATTATGTTAACCTCTGATGCAATATTTGGGCTTTGTTTTTCCCCCTTTTACATAGGATCCAACTCTTTTGTCATCTTGTTGGGAATAATGATATTGAAGTTCATTATTCCCAGCAGGATGACAAAAGATGTTGATCATATGTAAAAGAAAAAGAAAATAAACAAAGCCCAAGTATTGTCAGCTTGTCATCAAATTGCTGAGAAAGAAACGCCGAGGGGAAAAATCAAAGGAGGAAAAAATGTGGTCACATAAGGGAGGCGGAAGCTGAAGATGATTTCAGAAAGGTGTGATTGTTATCATAGATTGATAAATACAATATTTAAATTGGGAGTGACCCTCTTTTTTCTCACTTTCATTTGACTTTAGTAGTTTTCTGGAGGAACTTAAACGTGCATTAAATCTGATGTAGACTAGATTTGGTATTTCACTTTCCCAACCATTCAAAAAAACAAAACAAACACCCAAAGTGTTCAAAGCATTTCACTTTCATGCTTTCACTTTTCACTTGTATACTAACAAACACACCCTTCCTACAATAAAAATCTAGATATCAAAATGACAGATTTGCTGAGTCTGTTTGGTTGACACGAAATATATCTATAGCACGATTTGTTGCTTCCTACTGCTCCGACATTTGGTTAACACCAAGGTAGTTTGCAAATTGCAAGGGTAATTAGATTCACATTTTGTAGAAAAGGTTTTGACTACAAAAATGCTGCTAGCTCTTTAATTAGTAAAGAGTTAAAAATCCACGCCGTCAAGTTAGTCGAGTTGAAATTAGAAAATGTAAATCATTTTAGAAATGTGATAAACCAACACTTGATTTGCAGAGCAAATATACATTTCATACCAAAAAAAGAAGTAAAACTAACAATTTTTTCAACTAACCAAACTTTGGATTTGCATTTTGATATGGAAATACATTGAATACAATAAAAATGGAAATATCCACATGAAGGATTTGAGGTTAATTTTCTCGAATGAATGTTGCATGCAGCGTTGTAGCATGCAACAATTGTTGCATTACTCTGGCGGCATGTTAAACAACCCCAGCTTCGTATATTTTTACTTCCATTTGGGTAAGTGAGGTAATTCTGTTCAGGTCATAGATAATGATAGCAGCTGCCTCTTTGGACATATTTTCTTGTTTGATTGTTTGGTTGAATTTTTAATCAAATAGAAATGAGTTCATTTGGATAATTGGATACAAAAAATTTGGTGCAAGCATGGATGAAAAGTGACATGTTATACTACTCTAAGCCGGAACAAGAAAAAATGGATAGGCTATGGGTGCCCATTAAGCTTATTTGACCCAGCTAAGGATGCCCTAGGCTCAAGGGCTTGATTCCGGAGTACTGAAGTTACGCATTCCATTTCTAACCTATGTTGTTTAAATTTCAATTCATTCCAAATTTAAATTAGCTCCTTGACACCCCTGGATATCAAAAATTTCCTCCACTATTTCAAGTTAATTTTGAAAAAGACATTAGCTTCACATTAGTTCACTAATCTCTGTACTCTACTTTGCTCTCATATATATCTAGACAGGCGGTAAAAGACGATAAGGCTTGCCTCTGCGAGGACTGGAAAGAGCACATCCAACCTCTTTGTTTATCTGAATCTTTTAAGCTTGATCCAAGTTATTTTGGTGTTGAACAATATTTCTCTGCCAAGAGCCTTGTTTCATCAAGATCCTTTGAGATAGATGATTACCACGGCTATGGAATGGTCCCTTTAGCTGATCTGTAAGTAACATGAACTATTATTAGCACATCTGGTAAATGCCTGTTGAGTTACTATTTCCTCACGGAAAAGTTAGGTATGTTTATAAGGGTGTTGGTATGCAATGTTGACATGTTGGCCCCTTTTATTGCGGAATGCAAATTTAAATGTTGAAGACCTGCAAACACACAAACAAACACACACAGGAATAATGTTTATGAGGTGGAAGCTCATTTATCGTAATTAGTAACGTAGGAAAGGGCAATGTACACTCTACTAGTCAAATCAAATGGAAAAAAAGGTAGGTCTCACCTCTTGCTATTAGTGGCTCATTTTGCTAAATGATTCATCATTTTGTAAAGGTTAATTCATAATTGGCTAGTTTTCGTTCCATGAATCGTATTTTAATATGTCGTAGCTGTCTGCTGCTGCAGATAATACAATATACAATTATGTTATTCTTATTAGATGATTCTATATGATGATCAGTCATCTAATTCATGTACCCTTTTGTTTCAAAAGGTCATGCATGTAGAAATTTGATTTATAATCAGAATTGAAAAAAATCAAATTGATAAATCATAGAAAGCTTGATGTTTCAAACCATTATTTGTGCAAGTTCAAAAGGAAGGGAAAAGCAATTGTGTTCTTGGGTAATGAATGACAATTTTTCGCAGAATCCACTGACTAGCCCTCAAAACAAAATCTTTTCACCTTGAGGAGTTATAACGGGTATTCTAGAAAGCTAGGCTTTTCAACTTCTCTGTTGAAGTTTTTGCAACCTTGTTGACTGATATGTGGGCCTATCCATTTTGCATTGATGAAACAGACCCAAATCACTCTGCTCTACTATCCAAAACCATGTGTGCCTTTTCCGGGACCTGTTGATGATGAAACAATTAAAGAAAAAATGTTTTTCTCGAATATCCTTGAAAGTTTGTATCTATTAATGCGCAGAGGAATATTCTTGAATATGTTGGTTTCGAATATCCTTACATGAATCACAATTTTTAGCAGAATCCACTTACCACCCCACAGAACAAAATCTTTGTTGTGATGATACTTAGGATTTCTGCTATCCAATGTGACCTAACTTCAATAATATGACTTTCTTGTTTTCAAATTTGACTGTGCAACATATCTGACATTGTTAGGGGACGTATAGGAGCAACAGATGAATGCAAATGTGTATTCCTCAGTTCAAATTTTGATGAAAGGGCACCATAATGTGTAAAATTCAAAGGGAGGCCCATTAGGTGTGTCCTATCCAATATAACTTCTCATGCTATTTGTTTATTATCTAACTTTCTGTACTTCTTTTTTTCCTTTAGGAGTTTATATCTAGCTTACAGCAGTATAGATAATATACATTTTCGAAAGGAATGGCATTTTGAGAGTTCAAGTAAAAAATATATAGGGTTCTGGTAGATAACAGCTGGACAAACTCCATAATAACAGATTGCAAAGAACAAGTGCGTCTCCAGTTCTGTCAAATTAGTGATGTGAAGTAAACTTTGCAGATTGGCTAATAGTCCGACAGAATAATTAGTGTGCTGATAGAGGTAATCTTATCAGGATATTTGGAATGGAAGACGAACATCCTACCTATCTTTTTTGCATTAGCCATGGATAACCCAAATTGCGGTAGGGTAACCAAACCGAAAGTATATGACTTGGTTCTGTGAGTTATTAGATGTGTAGTAGGGCATTGGAATACTTTTAACCGTCTTTTATTAAAATGATATTTGACCTGAAGAAGGATAAGCAGCGTATTATAGTATCATAAGCAAATACTTTTTCTGAAAGGAAATCAAGATGTTGTGGAGGACGGACACTAATCAAATATAAAGGACGTTGGCAGTCCGAAAGCACTTGGACATGCTCAAATCTGTAAGCCTGCTTGGATGTTGAGCATTTCATTGAAGAACTATTTTATTATTATTATTATTATTTTGAATGGCTACAATTTCCAAAATGGAATTGGTTTTTCTTATAATCTCAGGCCTGTGTCAATTAGATCAATTTCAGGGGAGAGTATTTGGGTAAGAAGATTAAAGCTAATGTATTATCTGGGAAGCTTTGCTTCAAGGTAGGTTCACAAGCCCATTGCAAGTCTGGTGCTGGGTATTCAGTATTCTACAAATCAGATTAACTGAGTGAAATACAATATTCTTGATTAAGCTGGAGGAAGGGCAAACAATGTAGTTCCTTTCAAACAAGTTTCATATTGTACTGTAGGAGTTATTAGAGAGGACTAAAGAAGCATCATTAGCTTCTTAGCTGGGATGTCCATTGAGCTTCTTTTTGGTCATTGCCTAATGTTGCATGTTTTATTAGCATACTGATAATTGAACAAGATGGACGTTCTCTAGGGAGTCTAGGGAAATATAATTTAAGAGAAGGTACATGTATCACATTGAAAAAAGCCTCATTTTTTGACTTTTCTCATTTAATACGCTGTCATGCTTATGAAACTCCTATATAATATTTCATTGTAGAGCCTGTTTTCTTTCTTTCTCCTTTTTTTTTGTTTTGTTGTTGTTGTTGTTGTTGTTGTTGTTGATTTTGTTTTTGTTTTGTAATGCATTTCAGCTTCAATCATAAAACAGCAGCCGAGAATGTTCACTTTACCACTCAAAATTCCTCACCTAGCTCTGATGATGAGGATGATGGGGACACCAGCCGCACATCTGATGATGAAAAATCTGTGGTTGAAACTCTCAGTTCTAGCCCATCAGGTTGTTGTATGAGGATTCAGAACTATCTCTTTCTTTCTTGACTTATTGAAAGAAAATTCACTTGATACTGTTTTTCAGGAAATTCAGGTAATAATCTTACAAATTCAGGAGATGATCCTAATACTCTTGAAATGATTGTTGTAAGAGTGGTTCAAGCAGGAGCTGAGGTTAGCATCTATTCTAACTTCCATTTGGGTTCTTACGTCTTATGTATTAAAGAAAAATTGCTCTAGTAAGTAACTGCTAAATATAAAACATCTTTCAGTACGCAAGATAGCTCTGTACGTGTATCTTTACCTGGATCTAAAATGTTTTTCTTAAGCTCCACTCTAATTGCCATGTTGCATGGGGTTTACATTTGATGACGGAGAATTAAGGATAACTCATAACATAATGAATTGTGAATATAGATCAAGAAATTTCAGAATATGGTTTAATTAAGATTTCATCGAAATAAATATATACACCACAAACTTCTCATTATTGCATTATAAGATGTTATACCGTTAGGGGTGAGCAAACGGTCAGTTCGGTTGGTATAATCATTTTTGAGTGAACCGAACTGAACCAAGGTAAAAATGAAACCAAACTGAACCAAACCGCATTATTTCAGATCGGTTCGGTAGGTTATTTCGGTTCTCATCTCAACCTCAAGCGGCAAGAGGTGGGACTGCTAACAAGAAGGTGGAGGATCTGATCATCAACAAAATACAAAAAGGCATAATAGTGGAGACTAAAGAAGAAGAAGACTGATGAAGAAGAAGGAAGAGCGAGGGTAAGGTAGATGAAATTTTAGTTTAATATAGACAATTGCCTTGTGATACGTGACACGTGAGAGGAGAAAGGCTATGGTTGCTTTTGTATAGGCCTTTGGTTACTTTAAGAGAAAAGGACAACGAGATGATTTTTTTTCTCTCAAATTTTAATGATATACAGCTAACATTGACTTGAGGTTATAAAATTAGTTTTGGGGTATTGTGTGGGCCTTGAGGAGAATATGGCGGAGACTATAGTTACTAGGTGTGCTTAGAAGAGCGTGCTTTTAAGTGGGTTCGGTCGGTTCGGTTGCTACCGACTTAAAAAAATCTCACACCGACCTGACCAAAGTGGTTAAAAAAACCATACCGAACCATTGGCTGTCCGGTCGGTTTATTCGGTTTAAACTGAAGTTTGCTCAGCCCTATATACCGTATACAACTATCTAAATAGCTTAAGCATAAGAGAGATGTTGAAGTAACCTTGGTAAGTTGTGTTTCGACCCTATGTTTACTCGAAGTTGAATTGATTGCATTTCTGATATTTGCATGGTCGTGGTAAATTAGGCCCAAACGTCAATTATTTAATCTATTTTTATTTTAAAAACGAAGTTGCTCATTAAGCTGAAATGCGAGAGTGATTCTAGTTAATATTACCAATTCTTAACAGTTTTAGAGCACAAGTGTAGCTCAGAAGGCTACATTTCCTTCTCTTAGTTCAGGGACTTTTCCATAAGATAGAATTAATGTTGATGAGTTAATGTGTTAGTGAATTTGAAGATTGCCATTGGTTTTGATTCATGCACGGATGTGTTATAAAAAACAATAGAGCTAACAAGATTACTTATCTCAATGGGGCCTGTGCCTTGAAACATCCTCATTACTTGGTTAGCTATGATTTATGAAGTAATCTTGCTCTATGATGGACAAGATATTTGTTCATAATAAAGTCAATAGAGTATTCTTGCTCTATCATGGACAAGACAAGAGAGCAAACGAGAGTATTCTTGCTTTATCATGGATAAGACATTTGTTCATAATAAAGTCAAATGTATGTAACATCTGATCTAAATATATACACAGTTGACTGATATAAAAGAAACTAACTTTACTAAAAGGGATCAATAGAATAATGGGGTCTACTATATATAATATTTGAGGTAATTAGCATTTTTGGAAGGGTTAATTACAGAAAACCCCTGTACTTTGGGGGAGTTGCACTAACCCAACCCCCCCTCCCCCCCTGCGGGCTAAACTTTTTTTTTCCCACCTAAACTTTAGGAGTTGTATTTCCCACCTAAACTTTAGGAGTTGTATTTCATAACCCCCTAATCTATTTCATTCCACTAAATTCCACATCTCATTTAATCTACAAATTTGCACCATTGATTCTAACATCTCATGTGTCAAGCATGTGCGAAGAAAAAGATGAAAATAATCCTTAGTCCTGAAAAGTTACCTATTTTTGCTTTTTAATAAATGGGTATATTTTAGGACTAAGAAAGATTTTTTGTCTTTTTTTTGGGCATGTGCTTACCCAGTGGCACGTTAGAGTGGATAGTGCTAATATAAGGATAAAATGAGAAATTTTCAAGTAAGATTTAGTGGAAGGCGAGTCTTGCACATCATATGCTAGTTACTAGTAGGAAAAAACGTGCTATCGTTGTGAGTAGGATAAATGTGCACAATGGTTCTTGCTTCAAACCTTGTGAATACTTGGCTAGCTAGAACATGAATGGTGTTTGTGCTGTGAATTGTCTTGTTACATATTGATGAATGGGGGTAAGCATAAATGCGGTGGATAGCTCTTGTTTTTTCTTCTGGTAAAGTAGTATATGGTTAGATATTAGTGCCATGGCTAGAGGTGTCAGCTTGTCTTCTACAGTAGGATTGGTAAAAACTATTTGAAATCAAGAGACCCAATTTTATGTGAAAAGATCTCTCTGAAAAACACCACATAGCTTTAAAAATGATGACTTTTTTACAAGTTGAATACTTTTTTTTTATTAAAGTTTGTTCTTACCTCGTTATTATGAGCATACCAACAACGTGGTCTTAGGTAGCTTTAGTTTTCAACAGGAGTTTATGTGGTGTTTTCTGGGAGGTGTGGGAGCAGTAAATCAGTTATTAAATATGTACCGTTATACACTCCTCATAACTTCAAAAGGCAAACCTTCTTGGGATCGAAGGCATGTACCCCCTTCAAGGAGATGATGATGCTTAGACTTGATCACATCATTTTGTTGTGCATGTTAAAGTATTCTTGTTTAGTGCCATGGATGAAATAAAAATTGTACAAGATTGATAGAAATTTAGTACCATTTTTGTCCTTGTTTGTTTAAATTGTTAGCAAGGAAGGAGCCAGCAGACTTAAATGCATGTCAGATTCGAGGGTATATGCACATGACTGCACTTTGAGAAGTCATCAACGTTGGTGAAATCCCTAAACTTCTATGTTCTAGGACGACGTGGTCGTGCTTTAATATATGCATCCTGTATATTACAACAAACAAGACGGAACGTGGAGACTATAAGCAACTTTATTCAAGCTTGAGCAGGAAGTGAAGCATGGGTCTTTTGTTAGAGGACAAGCATCACAAACTTGAATGATGATGATGATGATGATGATGATAATAATAATAACAACTTGTGAATTTACAGCTTTACTCAACAGATCTGGAGTTGGAGGGTTTTCTTTTTTTATTATTTATTGGTGGTTGACTGTAATGATGTAACTCATAAATCTCACGGGCTCCAATTAACTTCCTTATCTCTAGATCTCGTAAAACCCCAAGCATAGGAAACAGAATTTCAACAACAATTTAATGATTTTGTGAACTTGTTGACAGATAGCAAGTTGAACTGAGATGGAACATGAAAAACATCTTGTGATAAACAATGAGTTACCAATGTGAGAATAGGTGCGCTTGAACCATTAGGCATTAATACAGTTCGGTTCTAGTGTTTGGGAACACCATTACAAATCAAAGGCACATCGAAGTGCATGAGTAATCCAAAATCCCTATACCAGGTGTGATGGCCAGGTACTGAGAGTGGGCACTAATTGGTCGGTAAAAGCTTTCGATAACAACTGCTTCACTTGTCTTCATTCAAAGATAAAAGCGATAACTAGTTGCGCCTGTTGTATATAGTGAATAGTGAGATTGATTTTCATGGATCCTTGTCACTATTTCTCGTCAAAATAACCTTTAGACTATTAAACATTATCACTTCTCTCTGAAGCTGTCTTGTGTAAAGTATGACTAAAGAGGTAACACTAACAAGTAACAGAAAGCAAACGCAAGGCATTCCTCCGCTCATTTGTTGTATAGCTTTAATGGCTAAAATTGCACTTAAATACCTTATAATTTCACTTTTTTTTGCACTTACATATGCTCACTTGTTTTTCGCAGCGTTCGTATACCCTAAATTGTGTAAAATTATCACATTAGTAGCTTCCCTATCATGCAAACATGAAAATTTCTCACCCGATTATTCTCATATGACAGTTGGAATCAATTAGCATGTAAACATCATATGGGAACATTCAGGTGAAAATTTTCACTTTTGCATAATAGAGAGTGCTATATGCCAAGACAACGTAGAGTATATAAATGTTGCAAAAAACAGGTGAGGAGGGCATATAAGTGTCAAGTGAGTGAAACAATAAGGTATTAAGTGATACTAGCCAATTTTGATACCCTAGTACTTAGACTTTGACTATTTGGTTTTTGCTCTCAGGTTTTCAACACATACGGTATCATGGGAAATGCCGCATTACTTCACAGATACGGTTTTACTGAACCTGACAACACATTTGACATTGTGAACATCGATCTCA
This sequence comes from Asparagus racemosus, assembly GCA_037177215.1. Taxonomy (NCBI): domain Eukaryota; kingdom Viridiplantae; phylum Streptophyta; class Magnoliopsida; order Asparagales; family Asparagaceae; genus Asparagus; species Asparagus racemosus. The sequence goes on from JBAKGM010000265.1 coordinate 32,274, forward strand.
ACCTTGTCCTGAAACATTGCTCTTTCTCATTCTCCAGTCGCTATATTAGATCAAGAGTTTCATTATGGAGAAGGCTAAATTATTCAGGCTGCACAAGTCAGAACTCTGAGTACTTTGAGATTTCCTTTAATGGGGAGCCCCAGATAGAGCTTATAGTTCTTGTATACATCATTTTTCTCCCAGAATATGCATATGAGAAATTGAATTGTATGGTAGATTCTTTTATCGAGGCCAATGAATCTACAAACTTGATCAAATTGATCAATATCACTAGAAATGATTGCAGAATAGGAGCAGAGAAGATCAATGAGTTATTGCTGACGAGAGATGTCCGTAATGCTCTTAAATCTCTAGCTGATATGAGGGAAACTTTATATGGACCGAACACTTTGGAAGATGATGAGAGTAGGTTGAGAATATGTTCTTCTATGAAAGATCGAAAACTTTATCATTCGCTTGTGTTAAGAGTATGTGAAAGGAGAATACTTTCGAGGCTAAGGGTCCATGCTTCTGGAGGGTATAAAACCAAGAAAAGAAAGGTTTAGTTGCTCAAGTGTGAAGCTATCTGTCGCGCGTTTGAGTTCATTTGCATTCAGTTGAACTTGCAAGTATTAATGTGAACTCTTAAATTATGTCAAATTTTTTTTTATTGATCTTCATTTATTTGGGTCTGTAACTCAAATTTTGCTTCTCTGGCTCCAGATTAGTGTCCTTCTCATTTACTGCTCTTCTAGTCCTTACCAGCTTGAATCAAATTGATCATATTGTAACATGTATTACATAGTGAAAATGAGGATTTGGCTCTAATCTCTCTCAAGAAACAATTTAACTTTTCTTTTCCTTCTTTCCAACAAAGACTTTTTCTAGGCTTCAAATTATTTGTGTCGGATTGTTTATTTATTTGTTTATTTATTTTATTATTATTATTATTATTTATTTTCTGCGAGAAAGAATGGAGCACCATAGACAGCGCGTTCAGCTAAATTAAAACAAAAGAGGTTGTTACATGCGAAAGACCATATTCGCAACTACAAAATCATGGTCCGTAGAGTTTATTACATAACTCTCACTATGGAAGCACCCCCAACTCTAGGGGTGCTAAACCGTATCCGTATCCGAGGAAATATCCGTAACCGTATCCGTTAGGATACGGATATGGTTACTC
>JBAKGM010000267.1:1133-20804 GCA_037177215.1 Asparagus racemosus
TTGGGCTAGGATTAGGGTTAATTACACGTGTAATTGCACGTAGTGCAGATATACTACTAATTACGTATTTAAAAATATAGATTAAATATCGTGATAATTTGTAACAATTAATCAAATAATCTCTATCGTAAAATATGTAATTAAATATACAATCCAAATACTTAAAGTATTTTTCTAATATTTTAATACTGTAAAAATACGTATCGAAAAATCACGGTTGTTACAAGTACTGTAAAGTTTACGCCTTTAAAGTTTTTTGACATTTAGATACCCTAAATCTTACACTTTTCTGACTTTGATATGGTAAAGATTTTTTATAGTTGATAAATGTGGAATCTCTTTGGTATGAAAGTTAAAAATTGTAAACTTTGGGTTACCAAAGTCCAAAAAATGTTTGGGGTACCCAAGTTTACATAGTATAAACTTTAGAGTGCCAAATTGTAAATAATCTTTCGAAGAACATTAATTAAGGATGTTTTGGTTATTGAGGGACCAGATTGCAATAACACTAGGGTTTGAGGGACTAATGTGCAACTTTATAGATTTGAGAGGCTAATATGGAATTATTGAAGGTTTGAGGGACTAATACTAAATAACTCTGTTTATAAAGATATATTTCACAATGCAAGTTTGACCTATATGAAATAACATCAAAAAAGATTTTGAAATTGGTATTTTACCCCTAAAACTTTTGCATCTTCTGAATTTATTTTTAGATAACCCTTATCTTTATGGAAGGGGGGGTCAGTGAGGTTAGAGGGACAGTTAAGAGATTTTAACTATTTTCTTTATGGTTTAGTACGTTGTGTTCTTCCCATAAAAAGTGTTCCGATAATATTTGTATTTTTAATTGAACAATAAAATAGTAGCAGCGTGAGTAAAATAAGTCGATGGCCATTGACAGATGAAGCTTGAATGTGTATTAAAGGTTAAATCCTCTGACTTTCGCTTGTAGTTTGAGTTAATCAACACATTTTAGATCAGCTGCTTTTTCCCCCTACAACTAATAATTCAGTTGTATAGAAATTTTGGTAATGAAAGTTGCACAGAAGTACAAATTGTTGGCTCTGCTTATTGAAGCAGTTCAATCTGACTTGAAAGATATTTGCTAGACGGTGTAGCAGTGGCTCAAGAAATCATCTCAGATTAATTTCAAAACAAAAAACAAGGTGGCGTACCATTGAAATTAGATTTTGCCAATGCTTATGATAAGTTTGACTGAGATTTTATTCTTGATGTGCTAAAAGCTAAATATTTTGACAGTAAATGGTTGGTGTGGATTTCATCCTGACTACATGATGGGCTCTCATCTATTATACAGTATACATAATTGTAAACTTAGTAAATGTACATTGCCTAGAAGAGGGGGAGGTGAGATAAGTGATCATCTTTCTCCTCTCCTTTTTGTTTTTGCGGTTGATGCATTTACTAGGATGTTACAATTAGCTGCAGATGCCAGTTTTATTTCAAGGAACTAACCTTTACTCTATTGACCCAAGAATTCTTTGTCTGCAATATGCAGATGACACCCTAATACAATTGCCAACCTAATCAAATTAGTTAATTGTTCTGAAGTTGCTCCTATATGGGTGTGAAATGGTTTCAGGTTGCAGATTTGTTTCTCTAAATTTGTATTGATCCCTTTGGAATATATTTCAAGTCTGCAATAACATTTATCTGTTATGATAAACAGTGTAAGTTGTGGATTCCTTGCAACTTATTTTAGTGTGCCTTTAATTTGCATAAAGAAGATTGGTCTTCCTTACTAGATAAAATTGAGTCTAGATTATTTACTAAGAAGTGAAATATAATCTAGAGGTGGTAGATTTATTTGTTTATTTATTGTACTTTATGCTTAGAGCTATGCCATTATTTTGGATGTCATTTTTCCTTTTCCATGTGTGGGTTTGTGATAAAAGAAATGAGATTTAGAAGAGGCTTCTCTGGACTGGCTTTTAGAACATGGAGGAGTTTCAAACTTGCTTAAATGAGAGACAGTGTGCAGGCCCAAAACCTTTGGTGGTTTAGGAGTATCAGATATATATTAAACATACGAACAAAGCTCTTTTGGGAAAATGGATATGGAGATGGCTAGATAAAAGTAGGACTTATGGAAGGATATTATCAGACAAAATATTATTTGCATGATGAGACTTTACATATACCTTCATAATTTGTCTAGTATATCTATCTTTTGGAGCAATGTTCTCAAACAATTTGACAATGTGATGGTGAATACAACTATTCAGGTGGGAGATGGAGAACATATTTCTAGTTAGATCACTTTGGCTTCTTCTTTTCCTGATCCTTTTCATTTAGCATCTTCACCTTTTGTTACAGTTAAATCGCAAAGGGGACATGTGGAAAATAGATGGAGATGGAATATACAATTTACAAGGCAACTCTTAGACATCTGGTGCTTTAATATTTAAAGTTATTACATCTATATCTATACTTATACTGACTACTATAAAAAGAGGATTGAGGTGTTAAAACTTTTAATTTTCTTTTTTGCCCTCTCAAAAATTGATAAATTTTAACTATGTCATTATCTCTAATTAATCTTTCATTAAATAAATATAACCTCTTATTAATTATGCACCTCCTCGCCTTCCTAAATAATTATAATTATCAATAATATTATAACTATTAATTTTTTAAAAATAATAAAATAGAATAATTTATAAAAACAAGTATACACAATTATTAGTAGTAAACAATTAAATTATTATAATAATTATTTATGAATTATAATAAAATAATTAAAAAATAAATAGATTAATATATTACTAAATACTATTAAGAATTATACTATAATTCAATAAGTAATAAAATAAATAGAATAAGTTTTAAACAGCATAAATAGTGCAATTATTTTAATAATATCACATATAATTTATGAATTATACTATTTATTTAGTATTATATTATTAAATAAATTAAATAAATGATTTAATATTGTTTTCAGAGTATTTTCTCAAAGATTATTACATGATACTAAATAATCTATACTTAGTAAATATTGGAAACTAACATTATTACAAAAAAATATTTAATATTAATAATAGTACTATTAATTGTTAATGATAGTTTAAGAAAAATTTATAAAGTATTTATAGTACTAAATTAGTTAAGAGAATAATTTAAAAAATTAAATTAAATAAATATTTTATAGTATACGGATAGTACAATTATTTTAATAGTATCACTTGAACTAAGAAGTATAATATTAGATAAGGTAAATTATAGTAAACCCCCATGAACTTTCAATATTTTACAATAAATAGACTCTATGAACTTTCGAAATCACACTAAACCCCTAATAAATTTTATAGAAAGCCCCCAATATCTTTTAGATAAATGGTACCAAAGCCCCACTAACTTTCAAAATACCTTTTTATGTCATTTTCTAGTTCTAATTTTATAGAGGTTTTTTGTAAAATTTAGAAAGTTATTGGGGGGTTTCTTTGAAGAAGAAAAGTCATTAGGGGTTTAGTGTATTTTTAAAAGTTCATATGGGCTGACATTCATAAGGGTTTAGTGTAATTTATTCTATTAAATAATTATAATGAGAAGTAACTATTACAATATGTTGCAAGTATAAAGTGTGACTATCTAGGGAACATTAGGAAAAAGCTAGCAAGATTAATACAGATTAGTTAATTTAAAATTAAGTTAACAACTTTTAAATTGGAGAGGCATATTTTAAAGAACTTATAGAATTGACAGTTTATTTTAAGAACAATTGTAGATTTGGGGACTTATTTAAAAAAAGGTTAACACTAGTTGATCATTATATGGAAAAACATTCAATTACAATAACTACACAATAATAATTAATTTATACATTTGTTGTTAAACAATCTTATTATATAATTTTATTTATTAACACGTACTTTTACTATTCAATAAAAAAATTCAAAACGCAAAAGATGTGCGTTCACGTGCAAAGCACGTGCATTGTGATAGTTTACTCTAAAAAAATATTCATAGGAAATATTTTCTACAAAATCTTAATACAAATTCTAGATTGATTGGTAGTGCGAGGGTTTATTGCTGTAGTATTTGGACAGTATTGTTGAAGGTTAAAAAAATTTGCAAAAGACAGAAATTGTACATGGGACTTTACACCGCATTAAATTTGTTATGGGTCCGCGCTCCAAATGTAATACGTACAAAATGGTTTGTTTTTTACATTAAGTCTGTACAAGAATGAGGAAAAGTGGCCCGGCCCAATTAGGAAGGTGTTAACTCAATGCATGGGGATGACTCAAGTATTCACACCAAAAAATTAAAAAAAAAAAAAACAGGGGGAAAAAAAAAGAAAAAAGTTTCCAAAGATTATGGAGAGTGCAATTAAGTCCATACACGACGGCCCAAATACATCATGTTGAATTGATCTTAGCATGTGGAAAAATAATATGAAAGGGAACTATATTTAAAGTTAATGTTACTTCTCCCCACTAACCCTCTGGTTGGTTTTGAAACTACCCACCATCCTTTCTAACTAATGACCCCTCTTCCCCACTAATTACACCATTCTCTTCATAATCCACTGGCATACAAATTTCATACTCACTAACATTGTATAAAATTGTGGATCTCTTCAGTTTAATTATGAGTATACTTAAATATTAAATCTCGTGTATTGCACGGGCTAAAAAATAGTTAATCTAAAAGAGACACCCAGAAAATAATACATTTATAAGATCTATCCATTATAAACTCATAAACCTAGCCGTTTTCTTAAGAAAAATCCAGTGAAATGCCTGTGATTGTCGCGTTCGCTGATTCCACAAGATTTTGTTTTTCTGAGTCCTTTCCCCTCGCCGAAAGAGACAAAGAGGATCATGGCTTCGAGGAATTGTTGCCGACCTAATGAAGTACAATCCACTCTGTTTTCTCGGAAAGAGCTAATTTCTTCTCTCGAGTTCTACAAGTAGTTGTTGACAAACCCACATCTTCTTCATTATCAGGTAATTGTTGATTAAATTATCAGGTTCTATTGTTACGCGTATTAGGTTAGTAACTAAGTCAACAATTTATATGCTTCAATTATGATGATTGTATTTGGTCGCTTGGAAACATATTTCCTAGGTAAGAAATTATACTATTATGTATAACAATTATTGGTAATTATCTTACAATTTCTTGGTTATGTATAATTCTAATAGTAAAGCATATTTATAAAAAAAATAACACCCATGATATCTGACCATGTGCAACGCACGTGCATCCTTTTAGTAATTGGCAAACCTAAGATCGAGTTTCATTTAAGATATGATAAGCCAAACATACAAATGAATTCCGAAACAAACATGAACATATTACCAATTGATCGTTCTCTACGGAAAACACATAAATTTGCTACAAATGAAATTTCTGACCTTAATATGTGAATCCTTATATCCCTGGGCAAAATTACCTGAATAATCACATAAGACAACCCTCCCCAAGCAAAGTATACAGCGGGATAAGCAAGCCTTTTTGCCCTTGAACCAGAACTACGAGGATTACCGATAATTTCCGCCCTACCTATCTCTCTCCTCTTCCTATTCCATATCTTAAAAACCCTGTTACTGCATCAAAACTCTGAAAGTACAAAACTCTGAAGTTATGATGAGGTTTATATTCCATGACTTCACCATTCGAAATATCGTAAAGAGTAAACGAAACCCCAAATACATGGCGGACGCGTTCATGGTCACGTGCCACATGCCGAAAATGATAGGTAGATACCCTATTCCGATTATCATCGTTACAGGTGATAGATGGAACGGCAACAAAAACATCAACCCCCTGAAGAAAACTGCTACCCATGTTATATATCCACATTATCACCGGATCATATACCTCCATCCTGAACAACCCCATATATCATGAGCGGTATGGCGCTTAACGAACAGGGATAAGTGCCTGTCTAGTTCTAGTTTATATTTCGTATATCGCCAGCTTGTGCAAAACCACCGGAAGCGTCGAGTCCAGCTTGGGGAATGTGACGGTGGCTATGAGAGTAGCAACGACGTACCCTAAATGTCTGCCGAGTGTCTTCGTGTTCATCCTATTCCTGCAACGGGAAATATTCTTGAAGGGAGGTCAGATGTCGCCATAATCAACCTGGTAAGTCTAAGAATTTATTGTAGATCTTCGATATTGAATTATCCGTGACTCGATTGCGCAATGCTCTTCCTCCTGTCGCTCGGATGATATCCTCAAATGCTTAGGTGCCGTATGGCAAGGGGTTAAGAGAGAAAGATTAAAGAGAAGGGTTAACTAAATTAACCCCTCGTAAAGGGTTAGAAATATTTTAATTCCGTTTAGATGAGATAGTTTACATGAAGGGTTAATTTTTTGTGTGTTTGGATAACAAAGAGGGGTTAAGAAGGTTACTCCCTCTCACTTTTTCTAAAATACCAAAATTAGTCCTATTGAAAGTAGTAAAGTTAATAATAATTATTTTATTAAAATTAATTCAACTAAAAGTTGTATTCATCGAAAAAAATATTCTCATTTTTGCACAAAGAAGCCTAATAAAAATCAATTTAAATTTAAAAAATAAACAATATAGATAATAGTAAAAGGTTATAACGTAAATTTGAAAGTGATCTATCCTCTATAACGATTTTAATTTTTCTAAAATTAAATAATTGTAAAAGTTTACATAGTAAATTTCAAAATTCATCCAAAATTAGTCTCACAATACACTATATGACGTGCTGTTGATGACAGTTATCAAACAGTGGGTTAGTTTGGGGATTACGAGAGTGTAAGAGTCATCAAACGCCTTCAGAGGATTGCTTCTAGGGCTCACTGTTCATCCCTGCACATGAATACTCGTAAAACAGTGGAGTTGGGTTCTTTGGTTATTCCTCCGACGATCAAATTAGTATTTTTGCTTGAGTGGAGTAGGGAATTTAAGTGTAAGAGTTTTCTTGGCAGAAATTTGCTTACCCTAAGCAGCAAACAATATCTACCTTTTATTGCAAATCTAAAGGGGCAAATAGGTAATTTCACCCAAGTCCAAATAGTCAGCTTAGCGTCATCTGCTTTACATGTGTCGCTTGCAGAGGGGGGTGAGTCACCCTAGTGTTAAATGTGAGGGTGTCTGAATATGTGTAGCGCTAACATGGTCCGATGAGTCATAAAGGCTATGAGGACTAGGGTAATGATAATTTAGTCAGGGCAGTTAATGTAAGAGCAGTCGACTAGCGTAGGGTTCAAGGTAACTGCCGTCTCTTTTATTCGTTTAGTTGAGGGCCGACAACCACCGCCTTTTCACTCGGTTACGCAAGTTGTCATCTGCGAGAGTGGTCGGCTATTCGAGTCGGCCGCGAGAGTGGTCGACTGATAGTTGTCGAGTCAGCAATGAAGAGCCTTTCAACTCGGCTATGCGAGTTGTCAGCCTATCGGGTCGGCTGTGGAAGCAACCTGAGTCGTTTGAGCTCTGAACTCTTCCGATTAGGCAAGGAGCGAGACGTGTGGGCTAGGAGGATTAACACTTTGGTTTTTTAGGGGTCGTAACAGTTGGCCCCTTTCACTTGGATTCCGCATGGGCTGGGTCTGAGTGAAATTAGATCGTGGTTTGTCGTGAAGTGCATTAATAAGGGGTGGCTGAAAAGTCTCTTCTGATGTGACGTAAGTATGATTCCTGTCATGTGTGATTTTACATTAAAAAATACGATGAGTTTCATGATTATATTCTCAATTTCAACAAATATACTGCCATATTCATAGAGAATCCATTATCTATGATATTCTTTTAGAAAATTATATCAATACCATTGACTAACTATATAGTAAATTTCTATCAGGTCTCCTAATCATTGGCTACTGCTCTTGACTGAGGGATTAATTTGAACAAGTTTATAAGAATAGCAATTAATGGATTTCAGAGACTAATTTTAATTTTAAAACAATATATAATAATTAGGGGGGGGGCCCTCATAGTAATCTTAATTAAGTGGATTTTCAAGATGTTAATAGTAATCTTAAGTGGATCTGAATCCTAATAATAAAATATTTATTCAAAATAAATAACTTTCAAGACCATTTCTCATTCCAATAACGAAATGGGATCGATAGCTAGATCTTAAAGTAGCATTCTAATTGGCTAGTTGATGAACCTTGATAAAGATTGATATCACATGACATAGAAAAGCCGAAAAGTCAAATTCAAATGCAGAAACAAGATGCAACTTTCATGTGTTGCATAACCAGTGTCATCAACTATTTTACTACGTAGTTAGTGAATCGTATTGACATAATTTTCTAAAAGAAAATCATAGATAATGGATTCTCTGTGAATATGGCAGTATATTTGTGAAATTTCAGAATATAATCATGAAACTCGTCGTATTTTTTTAATGTAAGATCCTGACTAGAATATATAGTTCCCCCGCCAAACCCCCACAAAAAAAAAACCAATTAATTAAAATAATAATGTGTATTATTCTTTGATGCAAAGTGTAGGCTGTAATATATACCGTTCGCATAATTTTCTTAGTTTCATTAAGGAGATGATAACCATATATACAATGTATGTAGGAAGCAAAACACGCACACATGTCCAACTGAAGGGCAAGAAATGCACATAAGTTTGGTATTAATCAACGTTCAGCCGGTCTCATGCGAATCCCATACAAATGGGAAGAAATGCTAAGAATTGAAAGTAAGCCCATACACAGCACTCCCCAAGCAAATATAGACAACGGAATAACAATGGCAAGCCTTATTGCCCTAGAACTAGAACTAGAACGACGAGGATTACCGATAATCGCCTCAGTAGCCAGTCCTCTCCTCTTCTTACTCCATGATCTCACCACTCGAAACAACACGAACTGTAATCGAAGTGCCAAATATATGATAACTGCCACTATGGTCAAGAACCAAATGCTGAAGATTATCCGCCCGCTCCTCACATTAGACCCTTTGCGAAAAATTAAATGCATGGCGACAAAAAACGCTAACCCTGTGAAGAAAACCGCTACCCATGTCATCCACATTATCACACGAATCATATACTTCCATCCTGTGCAGCCACAAATCATGAGCAATATCACACTCAATGAACATACGAATGCAATCATGTCGCATATCAGAAAACTTCCAAGTTGGTTATCGATAAGTGCTTGTCCAGGTTGTAAATCACTAGCTACATCACTCGCCTGTGAAAAACCTCCAGGGGGATTCAGCCCAGCTTGGAATGTGACAGTGGCTATGAGAGTGGCGACGACCATAAGAGTCTGTCGAGTGTCTTTGCGTTTATCATGTTCCTGTAACGGCGATTCTTGAGAGGAGCTGAGGTGCTTCCGTAACTGATCTGTCCAGTAGAAGCACTTGTTGGAGTTCTTCGATGAGTTTTGTATGACTTGATTGGGTGTTGCTCTTCCTCCTGCTGCTCGGATCATGTCCTCCAATGCCGAGTCTTTGTGCTCGCTCTGAGACTGGAGGAGTAGATCAAGGACGGTTAAGCCTTTATAGTTTGTCGCATTAACGTCGATCCATGGTTTATCGAGGAGGAACTTCACAGTCTGCAATACAGATATATCTCTTGTTGAAACTAATTTCAATTGGCAGAGACACACATAAATATGTGGTAAGTCCTTGTTAGATCGATGAATGACATTGTGACAGATTAGTTCTTTTTATCTAAAGCCTAAATAGAGAACAAGCTCTGTTTTCTCTCTGGAAGCAGAGGAATTACAAAATCAGCATGAAGGATGAAATACATTTAAAATGGAAAGTAAGCATTATCCTCTTTATACGAGGAGATCCTTGATTGCTGTTTAAACTTGATAAGCTAGTAAGTTAGTAATGCAGACCATATGTGTACGTTTTCTTTGTCATTAATTCAAGATGGCTATTATAAACCAAATCATGCACGGTGAAATGAACTATTTGTTGTAACTCGAGATCTTAATACTCTTTAGGGTCTTATTTGTATTTTGATTGAAAGAAACAATTGTTTTGCATTTTTAGGGCCTTATTTGTTCCGAATTAGTTCACAGATCCAAAGTTTTAATTACTTATTCATGCCGCAAAGTATCCGTCTCTCTTATGCGCCAAAATTTTTAGCCATAATCGTTCTTAATAAAAACTGGATTATTTATTCAGCTTATGATCAGTGTTTTTCCCAAACTCTAGATTATAGCTTGGATTATAAAAGGTTGGTATAACTTTTGTTCAATAAAGAAATTGCAACTATAAATAATAGGCTATTAGTCCCAACTTCTATTTTAAACTCATCACTCTTTCTTTTTCTATCCAATTTGAAACTACACTATATATTAATAACCTCAACAGATGATGACGTTTAGTTCGGTTCTAAAAAAGGTATATATGCCAATATCAAACTTAAGGCAGAATAAGCTAGCGCTGGGTGTCTATGCGCAATTAGCACTGAAAAAAAACAGAAAAAAAAATTGAAACAAAGTAGGCTTTACCTCAACTTGTTTTCTTGCAGCAGCAAGATGCAAAACATTATTCCCCTCCTTATCCTTACATCCAAACAGCTCACCCTCATCCCTCACCATCGCCTCCAAAACCCCGACCCTCCCGTTCGCCGCCGCGACATGAACGGGCAACCGCCCATTCTTATCGGGCACGCGACACAGCTCCCCTCCGCCTCTCATCCCCAGCAGCTCCTGCACGACGGCCGCATGTCCGCAGGCAGCGGCAACGTGCAGCGGGGTGAGCCCCCCTCTGTCATCGGCACAGAGGGTGAGCTCGGGGTTGTGGTGGGTGATGTCGCGGGTGAGCTCAGTGAGGCCGAGAGATGCGGCAGTGTGGAGGGGAGTGGCGTTGTTGAGGCCGATGTCAACGACGACGTCGATCTGGTGGTCGGAGTGTTGGTTGTTCATCTTCTCACTGGAGGAGGTAGAGGGTTTGTGGAATGTCGACGAATATAAACCAAGAAGTTTAGCGCACAACAACTTCATACAAATTTCCTTGATATTAATTCAGGAGACTTGAAGTCTAGTGCACACAACTTCGTAGAAAATATTCAGGAGACTTGAGCGCGGGCAGCTGTGATGCGAAGTCAAATCAAATAGAAAAATTAGCACTACTATAATTAGAATTTGGGGGTGAAAACGTACCAAATAATTAATAAATAGTTTTTGGTATTTAGTTCATAAATAAATAAAATTCAACCAAGCGTATATATATCCGAATCGTTTGATCATCAAATATTTCTTTAATGTTTCTTCCCTTATAAAATGTATTCTTACGTAATAATGTTATGTTTTTGACCCATTTATTTGGTAATTTAAATTCTATATTACCTTTGACAAACTTATTAAAGAGTCTATTGTTAGTTTTTAACCCGAATTTCTTTAACTAAATGAAAAAAATAAGTTAAAATTCATAATTTAACATTCCTCAACTGTATTCAGATCATATCACGGCAAGTCTTAATAAAACAATGTGATATATCTGATCGCAGTAAGTCTTAACACTATCACAGTAAGTCTTAATAAAAATAAATTAGCAATGTGAATATTCAAGTAAATACGAGCAATGCGGTATTCGATTCGATTCGCTTCCACGCCTAACTATATATAATAAGGGTAAATTTTACCAAATAAGCCCCCTCGACCTTAGGAGGCTTTTGCACAAACCACCTTTAAACTTTATAAATCAGAAAAACTTCTCCTAACTTTCAAAATTATATTACCCCTTTGGACTAGTATAAGATCTCACTAAAAAAATGTTAAAGAACAGAGTAATAAGTTTAAACCAGGACAAATAAAAGTTTTTGATAAAAATTTGAATGAAAAGCATTCATGTGGGAGAGCAATATATAATAATTAGGGTGTATTTTTAGACTTTTATTCTACACAATTGAAGTTATTTATGAGATTTTCCAATAGTTCAGTGGGGTATATTTTGATTTTGAAAGTTCATGGAAATGTCTTTGATTACGAAGTCGTAAGGGTTATTTGAAAACTCCAAAGGTGCATGAGGATTTTGTAATATTTATCTATTTAACAATAATAATAATAAGAATAATAAGAAAATTACGTTTTGACGCTTTCTCTCAAAGAAAATTCTAAATTGCGACAACCTTGTAGACTTGTAGTAGGACAATTTGACTTGAGCATTCTAATTAATAAATTATTTTTCTTATTGGACAAGTGTATAAATGTCATTAAGCTAGCCCATGATCATGTTTAACAAATAACAAACCAACAAGAAATGATAATGGGTACGGGCAGATAATTTCTATTGCAAATTGATTAACTTCTACATTGAGGCTCATAGTGCTTCAAGGCCCATATAAGCCCATTTCTAAGAACCAAAGATTCCCATCAATTTTAAGTCCATTCATAAGGACGGAGATTTGTTGAGTAGCTTCTATCGTACTTATGACCACCCCACCCAAATAAATAATTAAGCATCATTTTTCTCAAAAGACTTTGTTTTCGAAAATAAAATTGTGATTTGCACTCATGATCAGTCTTGATCTCCAGTGCAAAAGGAAACACCTTTAGAAGTGAGACTTTTTTGAACAAATAGGACTAGCTTAAAATGTCCAAGCACTAGAGATGGACCAAACTTTAGACACTAGATAGTTCTTTGTCGTAACTAATGGAAATTTTTGGTTCTATATTGTTAAGAGGCTTGTTTCTTTCAGTTGTGATCTTTAACAACTATCTAAGCCAATGAAAGTATTTATAATTGAAGACCCTAGATTTTAAGGTCTATATAAATGAAACAATACACACGCATCCATGTGTATCTCATAAAGTAACAAAAATAAACTTTTAGGTTTTAAAGCAATGTGAAAGGGGTGCAATCGCACAAAAAGGTTGGTGAGACCTCTATGCATCATGCAATTGATAACATGCAAAAAGAGAGACAACTTGAAGGCTATCCTTAACTTTAAAAGCCGAAGCAAAAATGGACACAATAAAGAGCAAGTAGGGAAAGATTTAGCCCAAATTATTTGGGGCCTGGCCAGGAAGACAAAAGTCCGGCATAAGATTTGTCCCAGCACTTGCACTTTGTGAATGTAGAAGACATGTTTAAACATATGTAAAGAGTGGAAGCATTTTTCTTGTCAATCATTCATGACAACATTTTCGTTGTCGATATCTTGAAAGTACTCTGTGTGATTAATAGTTAAATTAAAATTATAGTATAAATTATAATCATTAATGTTTATCACAACTTTAAAGCTCTGATGCATATATGAAGAAGAACTTTAACATGAGAGCAGAACAATTCTGCCACAGAAGATTTAAAATGAATGATAATATGTTGGTCTAGTTTTTGGCCTTTGAAAATTAAGATTAATTAGACTAAGAAAACCAGAGTACGTGTGTCAAAGTCAAAGTGCAAAATTATAATCCTTCAACCACATCTCAACTTCAAAGTTTTAATGAAAGGACAAATAGGACAACCACCTTTAATTGTTTGCGGAGAAGGGTGAAGGCTGAAGATGTATGATGCATACTGGAAGTGGCCATTCAAACTTTGTGGACAAGGTTGACACCTCATAAGCGAGGTACCACACAATACGCATAGTGCTTAGTATTTATATTCACACCGCATGTGGACTTTGCAATTAATGTATTTTTGTATGGTGTGGCGCCTCATCGATTACCATGCAATATCATGCTACAATGTCATTCAAAGATTAATGGTGAGACCTCCATGAATCTGTCTCATTGATGACATGCAAAAAGTGTCAACACAAAAGGGCTACGTCCCAAGAATTGGGGACCATCACGGCCGAACTCCAAGCTACCAGCTGACTTTCCAATTTAATTGACCAGAGCAACTGGTTCAAAAGAAGAGGACAGTTGATACCTCCTCCTGCATGCCTTTTCAAAGTCTAAGAGAAATTTTGAATAGAGCTAATGAGAGTAAGAGAGCACCACACGAGAATGAAACGTGGTTCCTTTAGTATTCTGACACATTTTCACGCAGAAAGATGGGAGAAGCTCAAAAATATTGTAACAAATAGATTACCCTCCTTTGTTGTGACAAGTTCGTCACATTATACATGAATGTATTCAGATTATTCATCAAAATTAATTCAGTGGTGTCGATTTCCTACACTCTAGATCCTGAATGAGGCTGCTCACAATATCGCGGCGGTCGCTACATTCTCCGAGCTACGTGGTTATTGCTCCCCTCAAGAACTTTTAAATGTATCACATACTCAAGTGGCTAAACAAAAGAAACCAAGGCTATTGTCATTTTCCTAAAATTAAAAAAAAAGTTAAAAATAAACCTAATGATAAAATGAAGATCAAGTAAAGCAAAGAGAGCACTAAGATCTCTCTATCTCTTACTTGCTCACTTGCTTACTCTTAATCATCGCCGAGCATCACTTTTCTATCGAACCAAATCTCATGAAATTAAGCCTCCCTTTTCCTTTATGAGCGTATTCGTTTGTGAACAAATGAGTACTAGATAGGCTAGCTCTGTTGTCAGTGAAATTAGAACATAATCCAATTCATAAAGCAAACAAGAGAAGTTCACATTTAATTTTCACCCCTTCACATTCAAGACAATTGAGCACACTGAAAAATTCTAGGCTAATCGAGTACTATTCTACTAGACTCGGTTCATTAGATACTTTCTTAGATTCAAGACTCCATTGCACGCCTTTACTCATGAGAGACGCATATCCTCCATGTTGGCTCCTAACCGTCAACACATGGAGGCCATCTCAAAAGGTTGGCCCCTTTGGATTCCCAACTCTTGCGTCCTAAAGTCATAAACGGAGACAAAACAGTTGAGATGTAGTGTATATATAATTATTTTAGCTACACAATGGTGTAATTGGTCAACCCAATAATAAAGAAACAGACATTAGCGTATAAATGGTTTAAAATATTTTGGATCTAGAATGTAGGAATAAGGAATGTCATTGATGATGCAAAGTGAAGTCATAGCCTAAATACATTGATAGAAGTTATATATTTTTACCACTAATTCTTGAAGAAGTAACATTGACTCTATCCATAACACAATTTGAATTAGATCTATTTGCATGATGGTTAGCATGTTATATAGGATTGGATACTCGCCAACATCTTCAAGATCAAAAGAGATCAACAACTAGAAGGAAGTTTTTCACATAGGGATTAAAATATAAATAACACTTAACATGTGATTTCTAGGCGACATCTCAACCTCTTGTATGACAATTAAACATTACAGTTAAACTGAGCATAAAATATGATTTATCGTGACGTGATTCCTAAGTGATTCTTAATTTACACGAGTAAAAGGTACAAATGTGAATAAAACAGTGTAAGTGGGGTATATGTATATGCAATTTGCCCTAGTAAATTTATAAAAAGTTCAAAGGGCAGATTCTAAAGTGATTATGAAACAGTTCGTAGTCACAATTTTACAAGAATAAGTGGGGATGTCTGCATCATTCACTTCAGATTTGCATCCTCAACATGGTGTCACTATAGTGGGAGACCTAATCTATAGATCCTAAAGTTCCTCAATAGTGAGGGGAAAATGTTTAAAATTAACATCAAGATATGCTTTTTGGGTTACCCACAATATATATCCTTTGGACTTAGGTGGCTTACTTACTTTAGCTACACTTTAATAATTTATTAATGAACGCTTCAGTCAATCAAGTGGGTCTATTGAAAAGTCCCTCAAAGCACTCAATAACAACATCAACTGCTACCACCATAATCCTCCTCTTGTTTACATTAATTAAAAGCATTGTTTAACATTGACTCAAGTCTCTTTTTTTACAAAACAAATAGTTTAATAAACAAATAACTGGTAAAATAAGCTGAAGCATTGATAATATAAGTTTTCTCTGAATTGGTCAGAATAAGTTTGTGAGCTTAGGTGGATGCTGGCGAGTGCATCATGACTTGGACTCACACGCTAGGGGATTTGGATGAGGACTAATTTCAAAAGTTTGCTTTTAATATTATTTTTGGAGATATTTTTTGCACATATCACTTAGGCCTAGGCAGTATTGGATAAAAATGTCAAACCTAATAATTTATTAATTACTTTTAAATTATAGAAAAATCAAATCCAACATTTGGTTTTAAGTCCGCCAATTAAGTTTAAGTTTTTCTTGATTCTGGTTTCTCCAAAGATTATATACTCTAATTTATCCCTTTCTTTAAGGTATAAACCACTTAATGAAGCTAGTGGTAAAATGGAGGGTTAGGTAATGAGAAATTCAAGCTTCCATTCCAAGTCACTTCTTTAGTTCAAAAAAGTAAGTGTGATACATGTACAATTTTGTTTTTATGTTATGGTGAAATTGTCATAAAAGAGAGAGCATTTCTTTTAAAGGAAAGAAGAGACTGGACATGATAAACTTAAGGACAAAAGCAACTAGATATGATAAGATCTCTCCTTTCCACCAAAGAAAGACCAAGCTTAATTTCACGTGCTTCATTTGAAGTGTGAACGCAAGGCGCATTAGCTTGCAAATTTCGAAGTCCTACTTCAAACATAGTCCAATTAAATATGTAATTTAAAAAAAGACAGAGAATACTTTCTTAACTTTTTTTTACCTTGGATTGATTTGGTGTGAAGTAAATTTTGTCTAATATTCATAATTAGGTCCGCTTTAAAAAACAATTCAATCCATACTAATCAAATCTAGTGTGGTTGGATCTTTGATTTTTGGCCAATATTAAATTCCGTGAATCTGGATTTCGGTTCTACATCAAATCTAAAATATTGATTGCGTCTCGGTTTACATTATTCCGATGAGGTGATTATTATTATTATTATTATTTTGGAGTTGACTTAGACCCATTTTCTGTCTAACCTAATATCAACACAACTATGTTAGTCATATTTCAGTCATTCATTGATGTTAGCTGAATTAATTAGTATTTTTGTCTATTCAGGACTACTTACTTCTACCTATTTGGTACTAGAAATAATTGTATGCAGCAATTTGTCCCAAATATTTCATTTAATTAACAAAATAAATGGAATAGTGGTTTATTCATATTACAAATTAAAAGATCACTATAATAATAATTAAAAACTATTAGCATAAATGATATCTCTCATCATTATTCAATAATAAACCACCTCCCTATTTGTTTAGCTAGACTTTGGGGTGGAATTTGATCGAGTAATCGTCAAGTGGTTTAATAAATATTCATCTAATTCTCTACTACAATAAATAAGATTTTTTTAATCACTATTAATTAGATTTTAGTAGTACTCAGTTAAGAAAAAAAATCAGAGTAACGGCCATGCAATAAAAGTATATCCACGAAGTATTTGAGCATTAAATTCAATAAAAATTTGTGCCTAGTCTCCAAAATAAGAAACCAAGCCTTTTGCTTTCAGCATATGCGCTTGTTGATGTTAGTTATTTAACATGGGTTAAGTGTGGATTTTGTAGGGTATTAGGATTCTCAATCTTCTTTAGACAGTCGGTCTCTGAGCAATGAATACATCCTGCATATGAACAACACGTGAGAGGGTCGGAGTTGGGATCTCCGGTAGTTTCTCCGACGATCAAGTCAGTAGTGAGCTTGAGTGGAGAAGAAGAGTAAGTGTGTGGTGTATTTTAGCAAGAAAATTGCTTACCCTAGGCAGTAGACAGCAACTTCCCTTTATAGCAGATCTAAGGGGTAGATGTGTAACTTCGACAGAGTCCAAGCAGGGGGCTCAGTCAGCAGCTACTTTATAGGTGTCGGCTGCAGAGAGGGATGAGTCACCTAGGCGTTTAATGTGAGGGTGACGATATGTGCATAGTGCTGATGAGGTCCAATGAGTCATAAAGACTTTCGGGACTGGAGCAATGATGACTCTGATCATGCATTCAATGTGATGGCAATCGACTATCGGTGGGAGGCACGAGCTCGACTCGTCTCTATGAGAGGGTCGACAAATGACGCCTTTCGTCTCGGTCTTGCGAGCGGGCTGATAAGTATCACCTTTTTAGTCAGATTCGAAAGTTCTCGACTCGGCCTTGCAGAATGATAAGGTAGGGTTGTTGCTAAATGGCGAGATCTGAGTAAGGACGTCTCTCGACTTGGCCCTTGTTAGGAAGGGTTGAGTGCTGAAGCCGTTCGAGTCGTCTTACATAGAGTGTGGTCGATCTGGTGTTTAGTTAAGGTGGGACACATGTTGACTCTCTTCAAGGATTAACACTTAGTCATTTATATGATATAACAGTGCTTTAGCCCTAAAATCTAATTTTTCACCTGATAAATCTCTCCTCTACTGATATTTTTCTCTCATTTCTAAAATATCATTTATCTTCTTTTTCCTCTCCTCCTTCATCCTCAACCCCCCAGCCTCCGTCCTCCTACATCCGCTCTCCTCTCTTCTCTGTTCGTTAGAACATTATTTGCGCAGAACATGTTCATGCAATATCTCTTGTTATATTAATAACAAACTCTCATTTACTACTGATATGTTTGTAAAATAATATATTTCAGGTATCAATAGGTACGCAGTTCAAAATAATGTAAAAAATTAACATGAACATTGATTTTAGCCTTTGAACCATCAATAGTCAAAAGGCACTATCGATGGTCAAGCAAATCATCGATAAACTACAGGAAAGAATTGGAGAAAATAGTAAAAAAAAATCAGACTATCGATGGTCTACAGTCGATCATCAATGATCGCAAGGACCATCGATGGACAACAGTCAACAATCAAAGAAATTCAGAAACTAGAATTTGCACAATCGATGGATTACAGTCAACCATCGATGATCATCAATGGACCATCAATGATCATGACCAACTATCGATGGCTATGACGTGTTTTGGCATATTTCCAGATTTAATCTCACCTGTTCATTGATTGATTTGATCTCTTATTGAAACTCTGATTAGAGTATCCCTTTTCTATTATATCAAGACCTATATAAGAGGAGCTGGAGATCATATTTGGAGATGAGACAATAAGGGGAGAGAGAGAGAGAGAGAGAGAGAGAGAGAGAGGCGATTGCATAAAAAGGAGAGATCTTTTTTCTAGGGTTTAAGAGTGAGAGTTAGTTTGATCTAATCCCCTAAACCTCATTTAACTTCTTCTCGGTGCACTTTTTATTGGAGTTTGATTGAGAGAGGAGTGCCCTACGTCTACAAAGCTACACCTCTTCTTCACGAATCTTTATCTACACTGATTTGGAGAACGAATTGATAAAGGGCTATAAGACTGTTCTTTTGTAAAAGGCCCAAGCTAGGATTTTGATTTGGGTGAACTCTGGTCATAGTGAAAAAGGCCTTTCGTGAGAAGGAAGGGTGGATGTAGGATTTTGATCTGAACCATTATAAAAATCTTATGTGTTCCTGTGTTGGTTTACTTTTAGATTTTCGCTTATTTTATTTTCACTGCTTATTCTAAGTTAGTCGAAAAATTGTAGCAATCCCATTCACCCTCTCTCTAGGCTTGCATCCCAGTTCCAACACTATCCATTCTCCTCCCTCTTCATCACCCTTTTACGAAACTTCATTCTCTTTCCTTGCCTCCCCCCTCCCTCCTAATCAATCAACTCCATCATCATGTCTTCTTCTCCATCCCCTCCTTCCTCTTTCACTCAACCTTCTCTCTCTTTTTGTCTCTGTTTGTCGGAAAAATTAAAAAGGAAGATAAGAAGAAAGGAATGAGATGTATTAAATCTTTTAATGAAGAAAGAAATACAACCACTCTCTTTTCTCACAAACTCTCTCTCTAATCGGAAAT
>JBAKGM010000270.1:0-14422 GCA_037177215.1 Asparagus racemosus
CACCCCACCCAAAAAAAACAAAAAATAAATAAATCATCTTCCTCTTCTCTTTTTTTCCCCTCGCCCTCCCTACTCTGTGGCTATTACTAACAAACTCTCATCTTTTTTGTGCTTGAGAGGTTGTAGGGCAGGAAGCAACAGAGGAGAGGATGAGGGTTAATAATTTGCAATGAAAAATTTATATTACAATTAATCATGTTGCAATAGGCAAATCTTTTTGCGAATCACATGATTATGCTCTTGTTACCTTCTTCTTTATGGATAATGATGACCTCTATTTAACTCAATAGTTTTCTTGGAAGACCCAAAGACCTACTATCGCTGTCATAATAAACGAATTATAATCCCAACAACCTACCACCATAATAAACTTATGAATTTGTTAAACTTATAAGTTTGTTGTCAAACTTATGAAACAAACTTATGAGTTAGTTGTTAAACTTATGAAATACGTATTGAAATTATTAATTAGTTCTTCAAGTTATGAATTTGTTGTTAAACGTATGAATTAGTTGTTAAACTATTGAGTTAGTTGTTAAGTGTTAGGTCAACAATTAGCCTAAGTGTTAATCCTTCTCCTGGAATCGACACATGTCCCATCCCAAGCTCTAATCAATAGGTCAGCAATGCCCTAGCCAGGGTGACTCGGTTAGAGTGGGCACTCGTCCCTTCCTAGATAGGGCCGAGTCGAGGAAAGCTCTCACTCAACCTCATCATTTGAATCGAGCCCCCTCATTCATTCTTCGGCTGGGTCGACAACTTGCTAGGCCGATAAAAAAGACAGTTCTTGTCGTCCCACTCGCAGAGCCTGATTGGAAGGCGGTTTGGCCTCGAAATCCTAGCCAACAGCTGTCTCTCATCATCATACCTTATACCACGAGTCTCCATGATCACCACCCTTCGTCAGCACCACGCCTCTTCAGTCACTATCATGTCAAGTTCAGTGATGACTCATTTCATCTGGAGCCGACACATGTAAACTATCTGTCGATTCAGCTGCCTACCTAGACTCAGCCAGAGTTACGCTTCTATCCCTCCCAGCTGGGTATATATATGGGCTCATCGCCTACTGAGAGAAAGAGAGGGCCGACGGGGTCCCCTCGGGGTCACAGGTACGCCATTTCTGGATAAATAACTTCATCTGCATATTCAGAACTTATTCAGTTCATTGATTTCCCACTCAAGCTCTATACTGACTTGATCATTGGAGGACACTGGAGAACCCAACTCCGGTCCTCTAACGTGCTTTTTTACAGCTCTCTCATAATATCAGGGGATCAGCCGCCTAAGGAGATAGGGACCCCTACATCATATACATCAGCTCTAAACCGGGCTATCATTCAAGATTATCCTATAATCTCGCTGCTGAGTCCCAGGATATCAACACTGGTGCCCACCGTGGGGCCTCCTCATTACCTTAGTTGGGCAATCCCCTATATTCGAACATCAGAATAAGAAGTTGCCCTCTCCATCGAAGTTCTACGGCAGTTGAGATTTCGTCATAAGGCTATGATGGTAGATTTGCCATAAAGTATGTACAGCTTCAGGGAACTCCTCCCCAAGGTAATCAAATTAAAGATACTCTCATAAATGAGATATTTTTGTGCTATGTACCTACATGCAGTTTTCGCCGCTTGATCTTCATCGACTCGGCCTACTTTGACAAAA
Source organism: Asparagus racemosus (assembly GCA_037177215.1). NCBI lineage: Eukaryota > Viridiplantae > Streptophyta > Magnoliopsida > Asparagales > Asparagaceae > Asparagus > Asparagus racemosus. The sequence goes on from JBAKGM010000270.1 coordinate 1,669, forward strand.
GACATTGGCGTCATTTTCATGAATAAGTCCAAGGCACGTCAAAGACCTCGGTACCTTTTCAGGGTAAAACTAACGCACGTCATCAACTCAGTCGACTTTGGCACAAAGACCTTGGTACATTTTCAGGGTAAAACGAAGGCACGCTATCGATAAAAAGACCTTGGCATCATTTTCATAAGCCCAAGGCACATACCCCAAGACCTTAGCATCATCGTGAGTAAACTCAGGGCACGAGTTCGAGTCATCTTGTTTGCTATACACAGAGTCGAGTCACCTCGACCTGAGCATATCTGGAAACAAACTTGTACTTAAAGGAAGCAGATTGCAAACTCTTAAACATACAAAAATGCAATCTTAAAGGTACACAATTCAAATTGACAAAAATGTCTTTTTATTCATATGTATGAAACTATTTACAGTACAAGAAAAAAGAAGTGCTGACAAGCCCCTAAGGGGTCGGACTCGAAAAACGCCCAGGACTAAGAGATGTAGGTGGAGCAACACTAGGGCCAGAAGTAGGAGTCAGACTTGGAGGAGCAGCAGTAGAAGTTGGTAGAGGAGTCGACTAGATCTCAGCCTCGACCTCTTCGCCTTCTCTCTTTCCACATTGATTCACCTAGCTATCACCAGCCGAGCTCTGGCCTGCCTCCTCGACTAACTCTTCACACCACTCTCGCCGTCAAGCATGAGTCCCTCTCTGTGCTTCTCTATCTCTTGAAGTGTGCCAAGGCAATTGGCCACCCTTGGAGGATAGTGGAACCATTCAGGATCACACTTGAGCTCGGTTGGAAGCTGTGCCTCGAGATAGTCATAGCCGGCTTTGCAAGCCAGCGCCACCTCCACTTTTCTAAGAGTGTTGTTGTGATAGCCCTCAACAATCTCAAATCAATAGGCCTCGAACTCCAGATGAGCGAGGTGGCCTTGCAAGGCCTAGACTCCAGCAAGGGACAACTCACTCTGTCGCTTGGCCTCCAGCGAAGCTCGAGTGCTCTCCTGCCTTAGTTCTTCATGAGCAGTCTGCACCTCCTTCAGCCGATCCTGCAAACTCTCAACATTCTGGCGAGCCAGTCGAGCTCGCTCAAAGGCAATGGTGCTCTCTCACCTCTCTAGCTCAACTTCTTTTTTCAAGAATTTTATCCTCCCATCCCGTTCACGGAGATCACGTTGGGGATTGTCGAGATCTTCTTTGAGTTTGCCTATCTCGATAGAATTCTTGATGTTCGAAGTCTTTAGGCCATTGATCATCCTCTCCCGCATCTCTATCTCCAGGCATCACTTGTCCTCGCTCCTCTTCCAGATGGCTAACTCATCCTCCCTAGTAGCCAACACTAAGAGAGTCCTCTCGTATTCAGCCTTCTGAGCCTCCAACTCCCCTTGGAGCTTGAAGAAGGAGGTTCTGACTCGCTCAAATTAGCTGAACTGCTCTTGTTCCACCAGAGCTCCTCTGATCATGTAGCCCTTCAGGCACTGGTGAAGGCCGACATCCGGCATCTCACCGAGGATCTCGTCATCATGAGGAAGATAGAACTACTCAACAGCTCTAGTTTGGGTGAGTCGAGACTCCAAAATTGACCCCCTTCTGTCAAGATGTCGCCTGGGTTCATATCTGAACTCTTGGGACGGCTCCCTATCTTAACGAGGACCGATTCTAAAAGACCACATCAGCATCATCCTCAGCTTGTTCCACTTCTCCGCCTTAAGCTCATCAATGCGATAAAGATACGGCTATCCGAACCCCAGAGTGGGTGGCACCCCTTCAGTAGCTGGCTCTTTTCTCTACCGAGGGACTGACTTGGTGGGTGTATCAGGAGCCACCTCTCCCTCCACTTAGGCCTCAGCCAGGTGGATGTCAGCCCCTTCCTCTCTGGCAGGGGACCTATCGTCGACAATGACGACATTAGCTTCTTGAGCTAGGACAGTGGCAGCATCCTCCCCCACGGCTTGAGGAGGTGGGATCTCCACTGGTGGTTGGCCTATAGTATCCCTCAGAGCAGCAGAGGGCGTGCCTGCCTCCCTAGTAGCTTCAGCTGATACTCTAGGACCTCAGCTATCCACTTTCCTCAACCTCTTCTTTTCATACCTCTCAGCCTGGACTGTAGCAGCACTTGACCTGGCCAGTCTCGCCGCTATTTTAGCTGCATTGGCCTTAGCTCTCTCTCAGCTTCTTCAGGAGCCAAATTAGAATGGAGGCGCTTCTTCGGCCTCGTCGTGGATCCTCCCCGAGTTTGATCAGGCAGGGCCATCGGTGCTACCTCAGTCTCATCCAAGCCTAGCGTCAACACAGCTAACCGAGCTTCATTATCTGCATTTGGAGGAACTGAGGAGATGCTGACAACTCACAGGACTGAGTTATCAAAGAAATTCTTGATCCGGAGAGAGCCGGTGTAAGCCCTGATCATATCAAGCGCATGCTTCTCGTCGCTCGACAGTAGCCCTGACCTTAGAGCATCCTTTTTTATCGTAGGCTAGTTGGAGCAGGCCAAGATCGAGTCATCCCCAGCCACCCAAACGAACTGCTCCTTCCAGTTCTTGTTGGACTCGGGAGCGTTCGAGATGATCTTGTTTCCCCCCAAGACCTGGAGATAGTAGTGGCTCTATTGCTAACTCATCTTCACGCAGACGAGGTGGCCGAGGATTCTCAATGTCGGGTCGACTCCCAACTAGTGACAGATAATGATGAATCCCACCAGAGTGGCAATGGAATTCAGCTTCATCTACAATGGCAACACCCCCAATGCTTCAAAGACGCGGCGGAGGAAGGGGTGCAGCGGCAGGCGCAATCCATACTCCAGATGCTTCAGGTACACCAGAGCCAGACTGTTGTTGTGGTCGAAGACCGCCTACATACACGCCAGCACTGATATTGCAAATTCCCTAGGAATGTCATATTTGTCGTACATAGCCACCAACGGTGGCGACGACACTTTGGAGTGAAACCTCCGTAGCTGGTTAATTCAGGCCTTGTTCCTGCCTCATTCCTAACCGTAGAAGATGAAGATGCCATCAAATCTGAAAGTTCACCGGAGAAGAAAGTCTAGAAGTAATCGAAGTTCTTTCGCAGCGAAAGAGTTCAAGAGTTTTTTGTGAACAGCAGAAATCTCTCACATCACAGTGGCCATACTTATAAGTGGCAGGGCCGATAGTTGGCAAGATTCAACGGTCGATTCAGTTCCTGATCAACAGTCGAGATCATTCCTAGAATACAAGGTGACTGCTCTAGGTCGGAGCGCCCCTCATCTTAATTAGCCCAAAATCCTCACTCGAGAGTCAAGGCAGTTGCAACTCAAAATCTTCCTCAATGTCAGCAACGTCACGTCGAAAGAGACTTTTTAGTGACCCCTCATAAATGCACCACGGAACCCGCCCAGCTATAGTTCTATTTCACTCAGACTCGGCTACCCCGAGTTCGAGCAAAAGGGCCAGTGTTATGTCAACAATTATCCTAAGTGTTAATCCTCCTCTTAGAATCGACACGTCTCCCATCCCAAACTCTAATCAACAGATCAGCTAGGCCCCGTCCAAGGCGACTCGGTTAGAGTGGGCACTCGTCCCTTCCTAGATAGGACCAAGTCGAGGCAAGATTTCACTCGATCTCATCATTTGAGTCAACCCTTCTCATTCATTCTTAGGCTTGTTCGACAACTTGCGAAGCCGATAAAAAAGGCAGTACTTGTTGTCCCACTTGCAGAGTCAGATTAGAAGGCTGTTTGTCCTTGAAATCCCCTCCAACAGCTGTCCCTCATTATCGTACCTTATGCCACGAGTCTCCATGACTCACCATCCTTCATCAGCACCACGCCTCTTTAGTCACTATTACGTCAAGCTCAGTGATGACTCATTTCATTTGCAACCAACACCTATAAACTATCTGTCAATTTAACTGCTTGCCTGGACTCGGCTAGAGTTGCGTTTCTACCCCTCCCAACTAGGTATATATATGGGTTCATTGCCTACTGAGAGAAAGAGAGGGCCGACAGGGCCCCCTCGGGGCCACAGGTACGTCATTTCTGGCTATAACTATATCTGCATATTTAGAACTTATTCAGTTCATTGATTCCCCACTCAAACTCTATACTGACTTGATCATCCGAGGAATTACCGGAGAACCCAACTCCGATTCTCGAACGTGCTTATTTTGCTGCTCTCTCATCATATCAAGGGATCAGCCGCCTAAGGTGATGAGGGACCCCTACATCGTATACGTTGGCCCTTAGTCTAGATATCATTCAGGATTATTCTCTAATCTCACTGCTGAGTCCCAGGACGTCAATATTAAGCTTATGAGTTAGTTATTAAACTTTTGAGTTAATTGTTAAACTATTGAGTTAGTTGTTAAACTTACATCATGTAATACAAAGAACATTACATCATAACTTTAAAATTAACAAATAACTGTTTTTAACACAAGTTAATCACAACCACATCAAAGTGTTTTAAAAAATAACTAAATATCTTAAGAGTAAATCACAAACACAACACACAATATTCTGATGTGTTTTGCTCTAATATTTAAAGCTAAAGAATCTATTATTAAAGTGTGGTTGTTAATGTTGTGAGTTAGTTGTTAAATCTAAAGATAATCTGTTAAACTTAAGAATTAGTTGTTAGATTTAAATATTAATTGTAATATTATCGGTGAGTTGTTAAACTTAAGGATTGAATATATATGTGAGAAAATGAGTCATATGTTAAATTTAAGAATTAGTTGATAAGCATAAGAGTCAGTTGCTAAGTTTATGTTAGTTAGTTAAGATCGCGTTGTGGGAAGTTGTAGATGGTTGTGGTGGGTCGGTTGGCGACGCCGTTGATGTTAATTGCCATATGGGGCATTGAGTTTGGGGGGAAGGGAGGATGATTGTGCTAGATCAGTTGTCAATGGCAACGGCGTACCCGTTGGTGATTATGGCTACGGGAGATTGAGTTTGTTGAGAAAGAAAAGGGGATAGAGGAGAAGAGAGGAAAGGAGAGAAACTGCATAGCCCCTTGTATTCTTATGAATATTACTTTTACGTCTTTCTTCCAAAACCTTCCCTTTCTAATGGTACATCAAGTCAAAAATTAAAACAATAAGTTCATCGCTGACTTTATGGCATACTAATAAAGCCCAAAAGTATACCAGTAAAGCTATTTATTTCTCATGGGTGAAAGTTAAAAATTTCCATTTTGTATCATATTTCATTAATATGACTAGCTTCTTCACTTATTCCATGTCCCAAAAGGAAAAGAACTGAGCTACACCTATGACCAACCTTCACTCTTCCTTACGTTCTTGTACTTTAACAACTGAAGAATAACACAAATTTTTAGATGCTTAATGAGATGGACTTACCTTTCATTTTTCAGAGAAAGTAAAGGGTGAAAACAGCAACTAAAAAAATCTGTTTAAAAAAACACAAAACAAAGTGTTGAGATTGCCAAAGTGTCACAAAATCCAAGTCAAAGCCTTTGAAGGACCTTCATAAAAGTAGAGAGAAGTACTAGTGATGGTGGGTATGATGATGCTGATAATGATGATGCTAATCCCTTTCATCCTCATCATCATAAGAGTTTATTAATAAATATGCAATCCACAACTAACACTCTTGATTCTTCCGAGACCTTAGAAGGTTGGCGACATAATGGATATTACGTGTGCTGTCCTTCTCTTCAATAAGAAAAGAAAATTATTAATGGACATTAGAAGTATTCTCTGTTTTCAACCAGTTTATTCCAAGAATAATACTATTAAGCATTCCAAGCTCAGCATTACTACATAGATGCCAAAAAAGTGGTTCAAATATAGTTTTACATGTTATATGTTTTGATTTAATAGTGAGGCGCTATCTAAAATATCAAATATATATCTGAAAATATTAAACATATATATTGAAAGTATATCAACAGATGGCATATGATATTAACCTTTCAAACTGTAATGTAATGTCATGCAATTCTTAATCTGATAATAAAGAGAGACCAAATTTGAGGATCAAGACCTCTTTTCCTCCAAACTCTTTAATTCTATGATTACTAACCAATTAATATATATGTATTTAGTTCAAACTTAAATTTTATTTTCCTCAAGATACAGGCATGAGTTCCCTCCATCAAAGCAACATACCAACTGAAAAAAGTAAGTACAAATATGATGGATTCTCATCATTTCCTTATCCATACTAATACAAACTTAAGATAATTATTATTTTAAAATACTATTGTATCAATAGTTGCAAATTTATGAGTGATTGGAATGTTATCGTTTATGTCAGAGTACAAAATTGTAACTCACATCATAACTTTAAAGTTTTAGCATACTGTCAGTAACTTTAAGATATCAAAGTAGCTCAAATTCAAATCTTACTTACCACGAATTTATAATGGGAATTCAAAAGAGAATATTGTGGCCCATGAAAGAGCACTCAACCAACTTGGACATCATATTTGGAGTTCTTCTATCTATACTTTAACGAGTAGTAGTTCTATCAGATTGATTAGCATAGCACGGGTCGTTCTGATAGGAGTAGAGGAAGTGAAGGAGGGGCAATTATGAAATTTTACAAGCAAATAAGTGGTTGGGTTGTTTCCGCAAACAAAAGTGCTCTGATAGAACAACCGCTCTACTCCAACATTTTCCGCACTTTCAAAGTCCTGTCTTGCTCATCAAAACATGGGCTTTTCTTTTTTTTTTCCTTTCCCATTTCTAAAATTGCTTTTGCAAATTGGACTTGATTTGCTTACATTTTACAGCACCTCTCGCAAACAAAAGTCACACATATTAAAATTCAATCCTTTATTGCCAACTGATATACAAACAAGAAAAGTTGGTTGCTCAAAAAACCTAAACCAATATTGATCAAGTAGAGAGTCAAAGGCTAAACCCATGTCAAATATATAGGCTATCAATTTCAAATATATAGGCTTTGTAGATTCCTCCAAAGGAATGTATATTGATGGAAGCATGTGGAGTGAAACACTCAAAAAGTACAGAAAAACTGCTATACTGCTTAAAATCTTCTCCTATGCCCTATTCCTTCATTTAAAAGGACACCTACTCTCTGGCCTCATTTACTAGTCCACTAGTAAAAGGCTCAGAGCTCAGTAAAAAGAGAGATAACACCATGATTAAACACTAGTAGTAAAAAGGAACACCTAACTCTTTAGCTTTCATGGTCTGAGACTGAGAGGCTCTGCAGCATTTGTTATGATGGAGCTTTGTGCTTTGGAACCCTCACCAGCTTCCAAACAGGAGTACTTTTTTTTAAAAAACCCAAAATTCATTAGGTGCCAGCCTCCTGGATAAAATATCTATTGGTCCTGACCTAGTTTATTATTGACGCATAAGAGTGATATTAACCGCATGGAGTTTTTAGATATTAGTCCCTTATATTTCAATAATTGCATCTTAGTCTCTCAAACCTTAAAACTTGCATGTCTTGCAAAATGATCCCTATGTTAGTTTTTCGGTTAAAAATATAAACATGGTTGGGTTAATTCCTATACCAATATCCGCAACGACCAAACTACCCATCTCTAATGTTTTAATTCTTTGTGAAGCTCAACTTTAAATTATGATTGTTTTTTAACCATTAGAAAATAAGAACTTAAGTGAATTTGAATTTTTTTTTAGCAGATAGTAGATTTAAATTACCCATTTAAGAAAAGAGTCGGGAACATAATTGAGAGAAGAAATGGTCAACTTGGAAACCCCATCTACTTTCAAATAGGAGTACTTTCTTTTACCCAAAATTCATTAGATGCAAGCCTGCTAATGTCCAGCGGACCTGGTCCTTTTTATTATTGGTGCATAAGTGTTGTATACTATAAGAGGTTTTTATATATTAGTTTCTTAATAGCCTCTTTGGATGGCAGAGAAGGGAAGGGGAATGGAAATTTGTGTTTATTTTTGTTTGAGAGTTCTATTTAGAAGGATAGATGAGGGAAATGAGGGAGAAATTTGAACTAAAATCTCCCCCCCCCCCCCACCCCACCCCAAATAGGGGTAAAGAAGGGGAAGGGAAGGAAGGGAAAAAATTTCCCTTCCTTCCCTTCCCTTAATCATCTCCCAAACATGTTGTAAGCTTTTAAGTATTGCATATTCATCTCTCAAACCTTAAAAACTACATATTAGTCCCTCAAATCCTACAAGGTCTTGCAAAATGATCCCTCTGTTAGTTTTTACGTTGAAAAACCTAATATTTGCTGGATTAACTCCTAAACCAATATTTGCAATCACCTAACTGCAATTATCAAGTGGAATTGGGTTTTGCTAGTGGATATTGTGGTTTAAATTACCGATTAAAAAATCAGTTAAGAAATATAATAGAGGAGTAAAAGAGTCAATTTGCTCCACCGTTAGATTTGACCGGATATTCCCTCAAATCTAGTGTTAAATAGATTTGACGGGATATTCCCTCAAATCTAGTATGATTTTAACTTGAAGGACCATTTGCAAGACCCCATAGGATTTGAGGGACTAGAATACAATTTCTAAGATTTGAGGGACTAGAATACAATTTCTAAGATTTGAGGGACTAATATGCAATTCTTGAAGATTTAAGGGATGCGATTATTGAAAATATAAAGGAGTAATATCTTAAAAATGGGTCGGAACATTGGATACTGTCTTATTCTTGTGTATATTTCTAGGATTCTACTCAAGATCAAAGTGTATGATATGAAATAGATTGAGATGGCTTAATCACGCAGAATATTGACAACTAACCATGTGCAACTCAATAAAATTATAGTTAATGCAGTTAGAGAGACCAGAGATAGGTTTATGAGGGTTTGTTTGGAAACAAGTCAGAACACGTAATGGCTAACTTAACAGACCAGATAATCCTCTGAATGAAAAATAAAAGTTATGTAGTCGATCCGAATTTGGGATAAAGCTTTCTATTTTGTTGTTGTTTATGACTAGCATATGAAACGAGTCACTTATTACATGCTTCATTATCTAATTTGGTAAAATAATCTCTTTTTTTAAAATGTGGAAACTGTTTCACATATATAAAAATAAGATTTTTAAGAGACGTATAGGGGTTCAAGTGTTCTTCTCTATTTCTATTAAAAAGTCCCCCTGATAATTTTTTCAATGGGCTTGATTCCAGTCAGCTTAAGGACTAAATGTGACATATTAGTACCAAGTACCTAACTCAAGTTTGGTATTAGTTCACTGAATCGCTGCAAAATGTTGTAGACCAATGAAAACCAGGTCCTTTAATAAGCATCTCGCCTCTGAAATTTTGACCAGTATCTTCCACTTTCTCATACTTTTTTAAACGACAGGACTCACAGTGGAGCCAATGTTTAGTGCTACGTGCAAGAGTTTGCTTTATTAAATTACCATATAATTTCAGACCTCGATTACATTAAATTATCATATAATTTCATCTGACCATATAAGATATGTTACAAAATTAAGGCTCATGGTCTCAAGCGACTCGTCTTCTTCTTTTTAAAAGGAATATGCATTGCTAATAAATTGAGGCCACCACAGCATGAAAATACGCACCAGCACCTTTTTCAGCAAGGACGATATTGATTACTGCTCGAGAATACAGAGCTTGGGTTTTGATTGGCTGTAAGAAATGGTGGAATAAGACATTAGAGCTAGTTTTTTATTTGACGAGGGAACTTCCCGGAGATCCTACGGGCAACGGGCACCCCCAACGCCTTGTCTTGAAAATTCCGTAAAATTAAATTCTTGAGTGATATCTCCACAAAGAGTTGAACATCCTTTCTAATTGAATTAGAAAAACTTAATCTAATTTTGATTACATGTTAATGAATTAAACCAAGCATTAAGTACCTTATTTAGAAACATCTAATTCAAATAGATCATAAGTCAGGTGATGAAAACAAAGAACTACATTGTGGCCTTCTATGCGCAAGTATCTACAACCATAAATAAATCTACAACCCGTGAAACCAAGAAACCACACAAAAGATTGAACCAAGCAACAATCAAGCAAGAACTTCAACTACCATATACACATATATCTCTAATTATACACATAGTTAAACTTAATCACTACAAAATTAAGCAAGTTCCATTGCCATCTTCACTCATACACAAGAAGTGTATAAACCCTAACGAGTGATGTACCATCCAAACCCCAATTGTCACATAACACTACAGGAATTGGCATTCTCATCACTGAAGTAGTCATAGCTCCCCTGAGACTGCGAACCTGCCGACGATCCCGAACCCGGTCCATAGTAGTAATTATCGTGGTAGTTAGGTTGTGGATAATACTCCGGTGGTGGTGGATGGCCAGAGTACATGTATCTATCCGGCGGTGGATGGCCGGAGTACATGTAGTTCTGTGGCATTGGAGGCATCGACGCATAGTATGAGTAGCTAGCCGTCGGCTGAGCCATGTTGTAGCTAGCCGCGTACACGGGCGGAGGGTACGCCGGGTGCCCGTGCATTGGCGGCGGCTGAGCACCGCCGGCGTTCATAGTGAATTCATTGTTGGTTGAAGATTCTGCCCCCTTCTTTCCTTTCTGTTTGCTGCTGTTACTGCTTTTGGTAGCTGTTTCGGCTGAGGCTTCCGTATCGGGTTCGGAGCTTGTAGCAGTCTTTTCCGGTTTCTGGTCGGGTTTCGGGGTCTCTTTGTTGCTGGTTTCGGACGCTTCTGTGCCCGATTTTGTATCCGTTTCCGCCGGCTTTGCGGCTGCTTTGTCTGCAGAGGTTTTTTGTGCCGGTTTCTTATCGGTTTCGCGGTCCGTAGCGGCCGCTGATGTTTCGGCTTTCTTCTCTGGGTTTTCACTGGGTTCATCCGATTTTGTAGCAACTTTCTCATTCTCCGTGTCTTTCTCCTTCTCTTTGTTCTTCTCTTTGCCGCTGCTGCCGTTAAGACTAGGGTTAGGGCTTTGATGGTTGGTTTTCTTCTCAGTTGGCCAAAGCTCCGCGTGCTTATTTGATTTCAGCAGTTTCCTTATTAGGGTTTCAGCTTCCACGTTTCCGGTAACCGTTACCTTGTTCTGCTGTGAATCAATTTCAACCGTGTAAACACCTAAATCAAAATCAAAATCAAAATCTGAGAACAACCCATCACAAATTTCCACACAAAAGATCCAAAAAACAACAAAAAGGTTCAAATTTGACACCACTACGTAAATGATTGTCAAACAAAACCACAATAAAAGGCAAAAAGGTCCAATTTTGAGGCCAACCCATCGAAAATTTTCATCGAAAACATCCAAAAGGATATAAATTTGAGGCAGTTTGGTAGTTACCATGAATGTTCTGAAGGATTCTCCTCACTTTCTTCTTGCATCCTTCACAGTGTATAGAAACCTTCAATACCCATGTCTAAACTAGCACAAAACAGAGCATACAACTTAGCATAACATCAAAACCCAAATCAAATGACATAGAAAAGTTCAGTATTATTATCAAACCTTGTACTGTAGACGCTCAGAATCATCTCCTTGGGACGCCATGGAAGGAAATTGAAGAACAATGGAAGAGAGGCCAATTTGAGAGGGAGAGGGGGAGAGGGATGAGGAGGCGGAGGGGGTTTTTGTAGATAAGTCGGTGACAAATCTCTTAATAATTACAAGAAAGCCACTAGCGCAATCTTAGCCATCCATTATGAATTCTTTTGTGGGGTATGAAGAGCACTTCTGTTGGGGTGGGATGATGACAGCACATCGCCATGGTGCATGTGTGATTGTGTGCGCGTGTGTGTACACTCATCCTACACTTGTTAGCAACTTAAGCAATGCATGTAAGCGTGTAGCCAACTTTATGTGAGAGATTAAAGTAATTATAGCTAGCATAGGGGAAAAAGATGTTTGGTTGTAAAGTGATACAAGGGGAGTGAAATTTAAAAGCCTTGAGGGTGAGGGAAAGGAATGATCAAAAGTTTAGAGTTATCTTTGATTTTCTAAAGCGAAAAAGAGAGTTAGTTTATGTGTGTACTTTATGATATCACATTTTTTCTCTGATATTTTTGTTATGTATATTGACTAGAAAAAGGTTATTTTATGTGTTTGCGCTGTCTTTCTTCGATTCTTCATCATGCACCGATTAATTATTAAGAATATTTCTTTGAAACAACTTCCTTTGGTATGCTAGGAACCTAGCTTTAGATTTCTTAGTTGGAGAAGTAATTTTTTTTCCATTAATTTTTTATTTGTTTTAGATTTGCAACAACATTATAACTGATTTCAAGTCAAAACCAATGCACGGGTTGCTTCAAAAAAAAAAAAAAAAAGAAGAAGCAATGCACGAGGGAAAATGTGTGATTCCTTGGAAAAATTGTTTAATAATCTTTGTGCTCTTCACCCACTCAACAAAACAGAATTAAATGGTGCAAAACCCAATTTCAGAAATATATTGAGAATTTAGATTTTTTTTTTTCCTTCTAAAAGTTATTCAAATTCAACTCCTGAGTTGTATATTCATTGTTAAATTAATTTTAGGAGTTTTATATCTTTGCAAGATAAGAAACCTCTCAATACACTGTGGCAGAATAAAAGAAGGCTTTGAAAAGCCTCAAAGTTATTAACTACCTAACAGTTTCAGGTCATCGAGATCATTTATGGCCCATGAGAGCCATTGCTAGTTTATGCTAAAAGCCAAACAATACTTTATTAAAGCTTTATCTTTGAAAAATGTTGCAAGAAAGTTAATTTTCCATACATTCTCCATTTAGCGTACATTAGTGCTATCAAGCTAATTACTCCCTGTAGGGTCGAAAAAGTTTTGTTTGATTGAATTTGAATAGATTACAATCAAGCTCTCTCGATTACAGAGGAAGAG
>JBAKGM010000270.1:14522-27701 GCA_037177215.1 Asparagus racemosus
AATGTGGGACTAAACTTCCCACTTGTTCCCTTTAAGAATTATTTTCCCATTCACCAAACTCTATATTTTTCCAACATTTTCAGGCCTAGACTTTTTAACTGTCTACACTCCCCAGCTATTATTTTTCCAAAAAATATAAATAATTAAAAAGAAGGCCAGGGTATTGGGTGAAGAGCTGAATCCTGATTCCATAAAGAGATCTTTCTTGCTTGGAGTACTTTGAGGGAGCCAGTAGGTAATCCATTATAAGAAAGGATGCAACCCAAGCTTAGTGATAAGAAGAGTAATTAGGGGTTTAATTACTTTTGTTATATGTTTCTTTGATCCTTCCAATGTAGTTACTGACCCATTTAGTGAAGACAAAACAAAATTGAAAATCGTAATTACATTGTTGGCGGCTAAAATTCTTCTGTGTGTTTTTGTTTGTAAGGATACAAATTGGACGAATTGGGTTGGATCGAGAGTCAAGATTAACCGAACTCACTCAACCTTTTAAAAATTTCAAATTTTGATCCAACCTAGCAATGTAATTTACTTAGGACTCAAGTTTACTTAGTAAACAACTCAAATTCAATCCAAGTTCTAAAAGGTTTAGTTCTGTTTAAGCCGGTTTACATGACGTTGAACTTGAAATTTATTGCTCACTCTCATTGAGAAGAAAAATATCATACGTACGTACTCCCAAAAACCTGCATAGAAACTAAATATGGAAATACTCTATTAAATTTTAAGAAACCGTCATGAATTTTCATGTAAAGTGAGTAAATTGTTGTGAATGGTATATGTTAATGTAAATTCTTAATAGTTTATTAGAGTTTTATGGAATCTAAATTAAATATGTGAATTGAGTGCTGCAAATACTTTTTTCCGTTCTATCGCTTAATAGGCTAACCAGGCAGTACGAGGGAATTGACTCCGCACCCAACTGTCCGGTTGGTAGAGGCCTCATTTGCCAGAAAAGCAAAGCAAGGAATTAAAGAGGGTTGTACCACGAAATGACCACCCCCCTCAACTGCTGAATTTGATCTGATTTGTGGTCCCTCATGAATTGTACCGTCACTCTGTCATCCTTCTGCAGTTTTTTTTTTTTCTTTTTTCTTTTAAAGTTGAGTGCTGAGCCTAGATAGGGGATTTTCTTGATATACCTAGTAGGCAAAATTTCACCATAAGTCCTTATTATTTTAGCTAAATTTTTTATTTGGATCCTTAAAATTTTAAAGTCACTAAAAGAGGTCATTAACGTTTGTTCTATCATTAGCAGAAGTTCTTTTTGAATTTTTTCCGTTAGTGATGGCTGATATGGAAAGATTTTTTTTGTCAATTTTCTTTTTATTTGCTGACTGGGCGTTGACCGGACCTCTGAATGTTTTAAAATTACCAACAACCCCTTAAAGGTCTTGAATGTTATAATCAGTTCGAAATTTTCAAAAATTACAAATAGTCTCCTAATAATTTTACAGCCACCTGACATTTGAAAATTATAAATAGCTCCTAAAATTTTACAAACACGTCCCAAATTTTTTTCAAACAACTAACAGTTTCAAAAGTTACAAATAATCCTTTGAAGAATTTACATCAACCTACTGAAAGTTTTAAATATTACAAATAACCTCCTAAAATTTTACAAACAGTCCCCAAAAAATTGTAAACACCTCAAAATTTTTGAAAATTATAAATAGCCCCGAAAATCTGTACAAACAGCCTCTTGATAATTTTATAAATAGCCCCTAACACTTTTAAAATTTTCAAATAACCCTCTAAAAAATTTACATACAACCCCTAAAAGTTCTGAAAATTACAAATAACAGATAAATTTAGGGGGTATTTGTAATTTTCAAATTATTAGAGGTGTTTGTAAATCTTTTGGGGTCTTTTTACTAAAATTTAGGTAGTTATTTGTAATTTTCAAAATTTTTAGCAGTTATTTTAAAAATTTTAGGGGGCTATTTGTAATTTTTAAAATTTTTGGGGATATTTATAAAGTTCAAGACTTTAGAAAGAACGATCTAATGCACGAGATTCCCATCATTGTGAGGTCTGGATAGAATCATGTTAGATCTGAGATTGAGGAAAGAGCAAGATCCTCTCACGTTGAGGATGCTTTTTGAGAAACGGAGCAGAATCACTTGAAACTCTTCCCCTTCCTTTTTATCTCTCTATATCTTTGAAAATTATGAGGAAAAAGCCTACATACCCTCAGCAATGAATGACTAAGACTAAGTCTAAAAAAATTAAAAATCTCAAATTTGGCACTCGACCATGGATGGTCGGAGTTAAGCTTTGATGAGTTATTTTTCACCATGATGGTTACTGTTCACCTCTCTGAAAAACATCAGTGTGTAACTGTAGACCATTAATGAGTCACTACAAATCATCGATGATTTCAACCTACCATATATGATTAAATAGATCAAATCGAGGGCTTTCCAAAAGGCTATAACAATAGCAATTTGGATAACCAAGTCAAAAGTTATGGTCTGTGTAAGTTTTAGTCTCGTTTTTGTTTCAGTATTATTGCTGACTGTTTCGACGTTGTTTAAGTAAAACATTCATATTTCTAGCTATACATCTCCGAATTGAGTTCCATTTATTCCTATGGATTCATGACAATGAGACGAACCCTCCCATATATTCAAAATGATTTTCGCTCTTGATATTTTTCCAAAATCAGCTATGATTAATTTATCAGTTTGCTCTTTCAATATCAAACTTGATTCTAACTTCTTGTAAGTTGTATAAAACACCTCAAATATCTATTAGAACAATATGAAGGTTTATTATTCACTAAACAAAGTCAATTGCAAGAACACGGTCCTAGCAATATCCCCAATCTTATAATAACAAATCAAAAATTGAAAATATAAGTACATATGTTTGAGATACAATAACTATACACATTCTCAGTTTCATGACATAGAAAATATGATATGCAAGCTCCTCCTACATGTGTGCATACATGAAACATGAGATACTTGTTTATCAAGCTTCCCCAATAACTAGGCTTCTCTTATTTCAAAACTCCTCCCCTTCTCCCTAAAAATAAATTGTTCAAATATTTTCAAAAATAATTTTTAAATTTTACAAAACTCTCATCTTTTAAACAAATTTTAATATTCTCCCCCTTTTGATATTATTAAAAGTTAAAAACACACTAATGGTTATACTTTATGTAGTGCCATCAAATGACCTATGTGTTAATCCTCCCCCAGGAGTCGACACGTGTCCCAAATTAACTGTGCATCATCTCGACTCGACCCTAGGCAGGCTGAGTCCAGTAACATCATCACTTGACCCTTACCAAGAAGGGCCGAGTCAAAAGGCGTCCTCACTAGAGCCCCACAGTTCAGGATGACTCTATGCCTCTTCATTTGGCAAGGCCAGGTGGAGAAGCTCCTAGTTCAAGGTGGCCGAGTAAAAAGGCGTCCTTTGTCGACCCTCTCGCAAAGTCGAGACGAGAGATGGTTTGTTCTTGAACTCCCTGCCGATAGCCAGTCATTATCACATTGAATGCATGGTCGGAATCATCATTACTTTAGCTCCGAAAGTCTTTATGACTCATCGGACCCCGTTAGCACCATGCTTCGGTTGTCACCATCATATTAATCACATAGGTGACTCATCCCATCTGCATCCGACACCTGTAAAGTATCTACCGACTAAGTTGGCTGCCTAGACTCAGCCAAAGTTACACAATTGCCCCTCATGATTTGCTATAAATAGAGGTATAGTCCATTGCATAAGGGTAAATAATCTTTGCAAATAAACATACTATAATCATACTTTTTTCTCCACTCAAGCTCACTACCGACTTGATCGTCGAAGGAATCACCAGAGAACCCAACTCCGGTCCTGTAACTTGTTGCGCATGTGCATGACACTCTTCCTATCGGGGGATTAGCCATCAAAGGGGATCAAGGGACCCCAACCTCTTCAAGATCAGGCCTAAACCCTGCTGTTGATAACCTTGACATCGACATTGGCACCCACTGTGTGGCCTCCTAATCTCTTTTTAAGAAAGTGGTCAATCCCCTATCTTCGGACCTCAGAATTAGAAGATGCCACCACCGTTTAAATGCTACAACAGTCAATAAATTCCCCAAAGATTAAATGAAGAGCAAGGCTAAAGAAATGGCATGGTTGCCATATAACGTAAAATATTTCAGAGAATATCTCCACAAAATGTAGTTAAATTGTAAAGACACTTCTGTAGATAAGAAGTATTTTGTACTATGTACTAACCTGTATGCAGTCTTCGCCACTCGATCTTCATCGCCTCAGCAATAAAGACCTAAGAACTTGGTGTTGTTCAGAGTAAACCCAAGGCATGATGTCGAGTTGTCCCTAACGCGGTCGACTCTGACACGTAAGATTTTGGTACCATTCAGGATAAAGCCAAGGCATGTCATTGACTCTAAGACATTGGTATCATTTTTATGAATAAACTCCAAGCCACGTACATAAGACGTTGGTACCTGTTCAGGATAAAACCACGGCACATCATCAATTTGATAGTCTTCGACTCAAAAGAGCTTCACATCATTCTCATGAATAAGCCTAAGGCACATACCCAAGACTTTAGTGTTGTTTCGAGTGAATCCAAGGCACGAGGCTGAGTCATCCCCAGCGCAAGGCACGAAGCCGAGTCATCTCGACCTGGGAGTGTCTGAGGGCATATTCAAGCGTTGGCATCCACTTGAGATGCCCCTAAAATCTAAAGACAAACTTGTACCTCGATCAAAGTAGATTGCAAACACTTAAAAATATAAGAGCGCAATCACAAAGGTACATGGTTCAAATAGACAACAGTGTGCTCTTTCATCGTCATCACTCGATCTACTCTCTGACTAGTTTCATGTAGTCACTTTGGAACGTTCGTCCTTACCTTTATAATCTTTTTTATTTAGCGGGCAATTCTTCCTAAAGTGACTGAGTTTCCTGCACCGAAAATGAATTTGTTTGGTATTAGAATCACTAGAATTATATTTATTTACCTTGTTTGCATAGTGATCCTGTTTGTCTTGCATGAATTTCTGACCATCCCTTGATTTGAGGAAGGATTCGTAGCCTTTAACAATTTCATCAATATGACAATTTCATCATTAGAACTTGATCTTGACTCTTTCTTCTTCTTGGTTTGGGATTTCTCATTTTTAGCTCTTAGGGCTAACAATTTCTTCTTTGAATCATCTTCAAAAGTATCTTCTTTCTTTTAATCGAACTTCATATGTGAGAAGATTACCAACAAGATATTCAAGAGTTAAATTACAAAATTTTTATAATTCTTCAATAGTCATTACCTTTGGTTCCCAATCTCTAGAAAGAGAATGAAATTTTTCTCTACAAAGCTCTTTGTTTTCGTACTCTTTTCCCAAAGCTTTATATTTGTTCACAATATCCGTGAATCGAATGAACATATCCTCAATACTCTCTGAGGCCTTCATCTTGAAATTTTTATACTTACTCATAACCATTGTAAGTTTCACCTCTTTCACCCATGAAGTTCCCTTGTGTGTAACTTCTAGAGTTTTTTTAGATTTCCTACATAGTAGTATAATTTGAAACATAGTTAATTCTTCAGCAGTTAATGAATAATAAAGAGAATTCATAACTTGATTATTTAAAGAATAAATCTTTTTGTGCTGAGCAATCCATCTAGGATTAACAACGGTCACCTCTTCTATAGTGGTAGTGGATTCACTATATTCATTCTCTACACTACTCGAAATGTTATAATTAGTGGACAATAAAAAGATTCTCATACATGCTATAGGTATAGTTTGTCTCATCGAAAAGTGGAGGTCGGCTCATAGCGTATCCCTCAAAAAAAGCCGTTGCGGCGGTCGAACTAGACATCTCTACCCTAAGTTGTGAATCCTAAAGATAGGTAACGAGGCTATAATATCATTTATTGGATCTAAAATGCAAGCATAAAGAGGGGGGGGGGGGGACGATGAATAGGTTTGCTATAATTATTTACTAAAACACATAATGTGTAGCGGAAACATAGAAAAATAAAGGCAAACAATCAAAGTAAAATCCAACCAAGGAGCACTTAAGATTTTATAGTGGTTCGATTAACAATGCTACATCCACTTTTTCTTCTCATGAAGGAGCTTTCTCACTATGCGAAGAGTTCTTATGAATCACAGTCCGATTCAGTAGACTTATAAAGACAGCACCCTGAAATCTACTAAAAACTAGGGTTGGGCATGTGCTAGGTCGACCCACGGGCTGACCCGGTCCAACCCGTCATGGTTCGTGACCCAGCCCATAGTGGGCTGGGCCTGACCCAATCTATGATATACCCAGGTCACGGGTCGGGCGAGGTCTAGCCCTAGACCCGAAGTCAGAGAAGTAGGTTTGGCCCATGCTAACTCAGCCCACGCCTGACCTAGCCTGGCCCAACCCACCCCGACCCATGATATATTATTTGATTAGTCTAGTTATTCCTTTAGCCCTTGGGTCTAAAGCTAGTTGCCAACGAAGCTAAAAGACCATAGGTTTTTGACTAGTAGGCATTTCGGCCCATTGAGAAACAAAATAGCTATCTTTAAACTTGTTGCTATCTACTTAGAAGGATTAAAAGTTTAATACAAGTTTAAAAATAGTTTAATATAAGTTTAAATTACTAAAAAATAAACTAGAAATAATTTTATAATTGTAAATACAAGTTTTATATAATTAAAAAGGTAAAAAAAAGGGAAAAAAAGTTAGAATGAAAATCCATGGGCCAGCCCCTGACCAACTAGTCGTGGACTGGGTCAGACTCGGCCATCACCGAGATGGGTCGTGGGTCAGGTTGGGTCCAGTCCCGGACCTGAGAGCAGAGAAGTAGGCCCGACCCACTCTGGCCCGGTCAGGCCCTGTTTAGGCTCGGCCCGGCTCACCCCCATCCTTACCCAAAACTAGTGATCTAATCTAATTCTCTACAATGAGTAACACCTAACCCTAACTAGTCCCAACCCACAATTATCACCGACTTGTGTACACCATAAACCCTCTATTAACACTGGCTTGAGTATGCCATAAACCCTCAATTCATCACGGCTTGAAAACGCCATAAAAATAAGTTTGATACAAATAAATAAATAACAATTTAGCCCAACTAGAAAGATCTTACAGTTCTTTTGATTAGCAAACTATTCTTCAAAAGATGGAAGCAAAGCTTGATGAAGAATGGTGGATGGTGGAGATGATGAAGTCTAAGGGCAGCACTCCTCGAATGTTGATGATCAGATAATGAAGAAAGATGTCGAGAACACTTTTTGAGAAGCCTGAGCAAGATCCTTTACCTAATTTGAAACCCTAGATCTCTCTTCCTCTTCCTTTTTCACTCTATATTAAGCCAGGAATATTTGCTGGAAATCATGAGGAAAGAGTCTATATATCATCCGCAACGAACGGCTAGATTGAGTCCAAAAAAATTAAACATCATAAATCTAGCACTCAACCATTGATGGTTGGACTTAACAATCAATGTGTTACTGTTCATCATCGGTGTGTATTGCTCAACTCTCGGGGAAACATCCATGTGTACTTGCAGACCATCAATGAGTCACTGTAGATCATCGATGATCTCAACCTACCATGAATCATTAAATAGATAAGATTGAGATCTTTTCGAAATGCTATTATGATAGTGATTTGGATAATCGAGTCAAAAATTATGTACCGTACAACTTTCAGCCTTGGTGTATGTTTTAATCCCGCTGTTGACTATTTCGACATTTTTTTAATTAAAAGTCTAAAACATTCACATCTCGACTTATACATCTCCGGATTGAGTTCCGTTTGTTCCTATGGATTTGTGACAACGAGATGAACACTCCAATGTACTCAAGAATATTTTTCACTCTTAATATTTTTGCAGAATTAGCTGTGATTAATTTATTTTCTTGCTCTTTTCAATATCGAACTTAATTTTAATTTCTTGCAACCTATATAAAACATTTCAAATATATATTATACTAATATGAAGATTTGTTATTCATCAAACTAAGTCGATTGCACAGACATGACATATATCGTTTCACCCCAGAATACAAGGAGAATGTTTCCGAGACTCAAAACTCATGATCTTCGAGTCACCGGGCAACAGCCTCATTGTCATGCTAAAGTTCACTTAGGAACACACCGGCCAAATGCTTGAAACCATTCTTTGCTGACACTCTTTATTTCTCTTGATCTTTGCAAAATGCACGAGATCTCTTCAGTGGCCCTTACACTCATTGCTTCAGCTCTATCAAGGCAAGATTGATGGCACAGCACGTGCAAAGTAAAGGGAGCCCAAAATGACTTTGTGATGGTGGCAAGCTGTGAATGACGTGGAAGGCTTTTTCCTGTCCAGTTGGGGTTAAGGAGCAGCACAAAAGCAAAAAAGCTAGCAGAGGAGTCTCAAACTTTGTGTGCGCTCCCTTTAATCAGTATAAGGATGGGATTTGGCTGTCTCCAAATTCCCTAAAATGTTGCAATTTTATTGAATCTGTTAAGGTATCAGTTTTATTGAGTGCTTTGTTAAAGTAAAAGACCTAGCAACTTGTTTGCTTCCTAAATGAATATGCTAGGTTCACAAACTTTCCAAGGGGATTGGAGTACTCAAAAGGTTCAGTTAGCAAGCATAACAATAGGAGAGAAAAATAGCATTGGTTTGCTATCAAATCACTTGCTGACTGCGCTCTGCTTAGGCTCATTCTGGCAATGCCTTAGCATGAAAGCAAATTCCACATGCTATTGATACTCTCAACTCCCAGCACTCATCTAAGCATTTTTCTTCCGTGGAAATAAGAGGGTGTTTGCAAACTGAAATTGAAATGAAAGAGTGAAAGTCTTTTTTTTTTGGAAGTGTTAAAATGCATCCCCGTCAGCATGTACGTGGCATATAATATTCGTTTTCAAAATAAAAATATTGTTGGAAGTAGAAAACGAAGATGATGGGGTAATATTATTTTCTTTATTTAAACGGGAGAATATTTTCTTTCTTTATTTAAATTATATTATATTTTGAATGATTGGCTCTTAGAACCAAATAATGAACTGAAAGTGAAATATATACTAGGTACCGTGACACGAAGAATCATACATTACAAGCGCGACAACTGTAAAAAAAAATTGATAATTTGAAAAATATTGCCAAACTAACCAAAGATTGCATGAATTATTGAATATCGAACCTTAAGATAACCTTATGCCTGTAAGGCTAATACCAATCATTTGGTTATACGTATTACATAGAATATCATAAAATTATGGTCTAGGGTTCCTGTATTCAATTGCTTGAGGCCTGTGAGTATGCAAGAGAAGTAGAGAAACGCAGGGAACCAAAAAAAAAAAAAAAAAGGTAATAATAATGATAATATGCTGGATATATACTTTGCGTTTTGAGTCTGTTACCATCGGAAATGATGACAGAAAAAGGAAAATAATTAATCAAAAATTAAATAATTTAGTTAATAGTAGTCTCTACACTTCCACTTTCATATGATTTCAAGTTGATAATGCATTAAAGCTTACATGGTAGTTATTTTGCATTTCACTTTCACTTTCAATAAAATAAACACATGAAGTAGAAAAAGCATGTCACTTTCACACTTTTTTCTCTTTACTTGCATACAAACAAACACCCCGTAAATTCATTTAAAAGTTTCCTCAATCTTCACAAGTAAAGCAATAACTATATGTTGATTTTTCATATTATTTTTGATAGCTACGAAAGAATACGAGGCACGAAGAGATTCTCTTGATGTTCTTACATTATTTTCTACGGATTCTAGAAATTGGTCTCACATCTTATTGGACCTCATATAAATTTTTAAGTTCTAAATTTATTTAAGGTTTAATAGCGAATAAACCCCTTTGGTATCACTCAACTGACTCAATGTAGTTCTATTTGTGTACATAAGAGACCTTCTAAATATGAATGATTTTTCTAATATTGATAAACACCGTAGGAATTTATAGTGGGTCCACATACAGGATCCGACCCGTTACGTCTGAATGAAGCCATACCGTGCCAGGACCCGGAGCCTGGACCCAGTATTACACAACGATCTCCTCCAAAGTTCTCTATTTTTAGGTCGATTCTCTCTCTCCATTTCCCTCCAAATTCATATCAATAGCAGCCAAAATGCTCCGACCAAAACTCCCTCCAAAATCTCTTCTCTCCCTTCTCAAACTCTCTCAAACTCTCACAACAACATCACCATCACCTACTTCCTTAGGCCAAGACTTCACACCCAAATCCGCACCCGCACCCGCACCCGCCGACCCCACGGACCCCCTCTCCGAAGTCACCCGCCTCCTCCGCCGCCGCAAATTCCCCGCCGCCAAAACCCTCCTCCATTCTCTCGTCACCACCGACAAAAACCCCACGCTCTCCTCCTCCCTCATCTCCGCCTGCTCCTCCGCCGGCGCCAACCCCTCCAAAGCCCTCGACTTGCTCTTCCGCGTCTACTCCGACGCCGGCCTCACCGACCTCGCCATCGACACCTTCGACCTCATCGTCCGAACCTTCGACAGCGCCGACTGCCGATCCTGCACCGTCTGCCTCCAGGCCCTCCGCCGCCAAGACACTGACGGCGGTGGCGCCCACCAAGCCCTCGCATTCTTCCGCAGAATGCTCGAATCTAAGGCCGTTGATGTCTCGGTCTATGCCACCGCCATTGTTGTCGATGCGCTCTGCAAAAATGGGGATGTTGAAGTTGCACGCCGGCTGCTCGATGAATTGTGCGAGAGAGGGTGGGCGGCGAATATCGTCTCGTATAATTCCCTTATCAAGGCGTATTTGGAGAAAGGGGACACGAGTTCCGTGGATTTGATATTGAGTGAGATTGATGAGAAGGATATCGGTCAAAGCATCAGGACGTATACACTCATAGCGGATGCATACTTGAAGTCCGGAGACATTGATCGAGCAGAGAAAGCATTTCATATGGCAAGAGATAAGGGATTAATTGCCGACGTCTGCTTATACACAACGATGATCAAAATGTACTGCAGGGCAAATAAGATGAAGCAAGCATTTGCCCTATTTGATGAGTGCGTCAGCAAGGGACTTAAACCTAATGAGCGAACTTACGGCATTTTAATTGATGGACTCGCTAAGCACGGTCAAATGTACGCCGCAGAGATGTTGATTGACGAAATGCAGAAGAAAGGACTCAAATTGAACCTCATAATTTTCAACAGTTTGATCCACGGATACTGCAAGAAAGGAAACCTCGACAAAGTACTAAAACTACAGGAGACCATGGAAAAGAATGGGTTAAAACCTGACGCTTTCACTTGCAACACAATAGCTCACGGATTGTTCAACGCAGATCGATGTAACGAAGCAAAAATTGTCTTGAACAAAATGGTCGAGCAAGGAATAGCCCCAAATATGGTAACATACACTACACTAATCCACATTTATTGTAAAGAAGGCGACATGGTTGAAGCGAGGAGATTATTTCGTGAGATGGAGAGCAACGGGG
Organism: Asparagus racemosus; assembly: GCA_037177215.1. Classification (NCBI taxonomy): domain Eukaryota; kingdom Viridiplantae; phylum Streptophyta; class Magnoliopsida; order Asparagales; family Asparagaceae; genus Asparagus; species Asparagus racemosus. Next base: position 25,994 of record JBAKGM010000270.1, read on the forward strand.
TCAGCCCGGGTGCCGCCACATATAATGTTATGATCGATGGGTATTGTAAGAAAGGTAAAATTCGTGAGGCCGAGAGGTTTAGGAAGGAGATGGAGAAGAAGGGGATGGAGCCTGATGTGTACACGTACACATCACTGGTGCATGGGCATTGCTGCCATGGGAAGGTGGACGTGGCTGTGAAGTTGTTTGAGGAGATGAAGGAGAAGAGAGTAGGCCCTAGCGTGGTGACTTATACCGCGATTATATCAGGATTGTCGAAGGAGGGGAGGTCGGAGGAGGCGTTTAGGTTGTATGAGGAGATGGTTGATTCAGGGTTGAGTCCTGATGACTCTGTGTATTCCTCTCTTGTTGGGAGTTTGCATACGACTAAGGAAGAAACAAGGGAGTGATGCGGAAGCAAAAGGAGACCAAGTTTACAATTTCAGACTTTGTACGCATAGCTTAGATTGCTTTAGTCAATAGCTTTTGCTTGGAGGCTCCAATTTAGTCTCCATTTGAAGCATTAGAAAGATGAATGAATCTATTTTCAAATGATACTAGCTGTGCATAAATAAGAGGTTTCAAAATGTTATCTACAGAATTCTAAGGGATGATCAATCTGGACTGCATTGACTTTTATGTTTTCTATGATATTAAATTAGACAAATATGTCTTTTAGCATTTCGATATCATTTAATTATCATCTAGAATTTTTAAACTCCCATGCTTGAAGGGTTGTTTCAAGCCTATATATATTCTAGCGGTCTAACGAAAACCAACGTGTTGAGTTTGATTATAACTAGGCCTTGTGTTTTGTGTTTGCTCTACATTTCACTGGTGGATTCCAATGAGTTTGAGTGTTTATTTGTATCTATCTAGAATGGTGTATTTGAATCTCTAGATTGATCGGCTAACCATATTTATCAGTCGTTTATTCTAAGGTGATGTTTCTGTATCCTTATGATCTTTGACATCTTATCCGATATTTCCTTTTATCCATCTCACCCATACCGTCCTAGTATCTAGGAGAGTGTGTAAATTGTTTTTGAAGATGCTTTGGGTCAGTTTGGCAAACTCCTCTCACGGTTTGTTGTGACCCAATTTTGAGATAAATTGGTTCTAATTTAATCCAGCGAAGGAGTGGATCAAAATCGCCTCAATTTCAGGGGGCTTGAATAGTGACCCAGTTTTTCCCAAACAAGGTTCTTCTCATTTTGGGAGTATGCCAAACAAAGCCGTGCTTGAATTTGTTGATCATAAAGCTTGGTCTGTGCATTATTCACTGATTTCATATAAGAGAGATTGTGTAGACATGGTATATTTGTGATTTGAGATTTGTTGGCTGGATTAGCTAAAAGCAATAAGAGAAGTAAGCAACGTGTGAAGTCTAATCTTTTTTTGGAGCAAAGGGTGAAGTTTTAGTAATGGTCATTGTCATCCTGTTTGTTATTGAAGTTCATTGCCCAAAGGAAATTCTTTGTGTAGATTTGGGTTCTTCTGTCTGCAGCAAACAAATGAATTCAGATCCTTTTCTTTGCAACCAGCCACCAAACAACAACCAACACCCCCATCCCCAAAACACAACCAACCAAAAAAAGAATATATACGGAAATAATGGGTATGAGGTGGCGGCTCATTTTGCTAAATGAGCTACCAAGAGATAGTCATGTGGTGAGACCCAATCTCAAAGTCATATCACATGAGTGGGGCTCAACACCTTTATCTCTTG
>JBAKGM010000271.1:2936-17217 GCA_037177215.1 Asparagus racemosus
TCTTGCCTTGTGTCTCAAGAAGACTCCAATTTCATCAAGCTCATTTGAAGACTTGGAGATCCACTACAAGGAGGTTTCCAACAAGAAGGAGAACGAGCTAGGGGTTGTTCGATTTACCATCGAATCACACTACGAAAGTAAGCCTTCAAAGCTCTTGGTTGTTCTCTTTATTGTAGGGATCATGTTAGATTTAATTAGGATGGTCCTTGCTTGTATTTCATGCTCTCTACATGCTTATTATTATTATACATACAGTCTTCCGTTGTGTAATTTGCATGTAATTAGCATGTATTTCCTTTAGATATATCATTGACAAATGACGATAAGATCTCAAACTCTTATTAGCTCTGTATAGGTAGACACAATTGTCTCGATCATTATGAAATCATAGTCCAGTATGGTCAAATATAACTGAATAAGTACTATACACTAGAACAATGTTTCAAGCCATAGGTAGAGATCTTTATCTTAGGCACCATGTGCTCAAGTCCCTAGGCTATGAAACGTAGGTTGATCCACCTAGATCACTTTTTCCAAATCTATAGAGATAAAAGCTATATCAATATCTATATAGGCTAGGTCAAGGTCCATTTACGCTATAAGATTCAATATCATGTGAATAGAGACAACTCTCATCACCGGAGAACATGTCTCCTTCTATAGTCCACCCTACAACTTTGGGTGTACCCTTTCATCATCAAGCATGCCCTGCATGGTTTGAATGACCCATCTTGCTTGACCTTGAAAACCCCTTTATTTTCAATGTTCTTGAATTTAGTTAGAAGATCAACTAACTCCCTGACTTGATTCTTCCTTATGGACTCGAGCTCCTCATCCAATTACATTGCCTTCCACTATTTAACAGCAGAATAAAAAATAGCATCCTCAAATGGTTTTGACTCTACAACAACATGTGATGCTACCATGAACATTTCTCCATTGATCTCATAATATCATCTAGACACTAGTCCATGGAATAATCACTGAGATTGTTGAGATCCTATAAATGGCTCTAAGTCATCTAAAAGTATCCCACTCCCACTATATCTTGCTAGTAGAGGAACCATCCTCTTCCATCACTAGCTCTATGGCAGCCTCCTTGGCCTCGTATGATCCCAAATCTTGATCTATTTTTTCTTTGTGCAGGAAGTCTTCCTTGAGGAACTCTATATCCCATAATTCTCTCAATCACAATCCCATCATGGTGCTCACATGTAAACACATCCTATATAGTATTTGAAATTAGTGTATAGACATACATTTCTTATCTCTGGGGTCCAACTTCTCATACCAATGAGAAGCAGTGTGTGTGAGTAACTCACCCGCATGGATGTAGTGATCCAACCACATCACCCACCCTTAGCTATCCATGATTCATACACATACACAGTAAAGAAGCTACCCCAGGTGAGCGTACATGTGTCCTCCAATGTGACCTAGTCTACTATACCATAAATCAGATCCAATCTTAATTTACGATACAAGAAAAAGTAGAAGATAAACCTAGTTATCTAATAATGAGTCACATTCTGAAATCAAATGAGCTATTACTTGACATCCTAAATAAGGTAGACAATCCAAGAAGCAAATCTAAGTAAGTCACCCACACATGAAAAACTAATATGAATCCCATAAGCCTAACGACCGAGAGACGATTCCGCAACTATAGTGAGAGTATTATAAGATCTATTTATTTCCTAAACTTGGACACATGTATATACTTCGATGCCCAAGATTTGTACATATTTCCCATCTAAATCTTTCTACTCCTATATAGAATCTTCTAAAACTCTACGAACCTATCTTTGTCCTGCAAATGCAATCCACTAGTCCTAACTTTTCTCGAATGCATGCCATCATGCGTGAAATGGTCAACTTGTCTACTGTTAAAACAATCAACCTTGTTCTTATATGTCAGTTTCTTTACTATTTTTTATTGGCTTCTTTAACTTTGAAACACATTCCAAAGGTTCCTTGGTGCACTTATTACGTGTCGGCTCTCAGCCTTGCAGTTATAGTGTTCAGCTATCCAAGCCGAAATAAACATGCTTAGATTTGAACACATCCTGGTGTTTAGCCACCAACCTTACTTTTATTTGCACGTCCCCCCGATGTTGTTGTATATGCAATGTGTAGTGAAAGTAGCACATATCTTTCCAGGAGCACAGTAAAGCCATAATCACCATCAGTTCCGCTGCTCCTAGCTCAATACAGGTCTAGCTATTTCATGATCCTTAATCATAGAGATCATCATCTGAACGTGAATTCAATGTCTACCCATCAGTCATCTCGTTTGGATATAACTCTTAATGATAAGAACATGATCCTCATTAGAGAGACATATCCAAATCTCACATTAAGAGCATGAGCCGGCCTGAAGAGGAGGGGGACCAAGTGGTTAGGTCCAAGCCTTAGCCATCACCTTCGCCGACTTCTACTGCCGCCGTGCCTCCAGTCTCAAGTTCTGCTATGACTCCCAATATCGCTCTAGCCCCAAATTCTGCTCAAGCTTTGGCCTCCTCAGCTCAGATCCGGGTTCAACCCCGAATCGAAGTCTGGCTCCTCAGGAACTTTAATGTATCTCCTTTTTTTACAAATATTTTTGTATTGTAAGTACTTTGAATATATGAATGAAAAAAGTTTACTTTTGTCAATTTAAATTGAGTATCTTTGTGATTGCATTCTTATATGTTTAAGTGTCTGCCATCTGCTTTGACTGAATATAAGTTCGACTTCAAATTTTAGGGGCTTTTCGAGTGGACGCCAACACTTTGAGAAACTCTTAGGTTGAGACGACTCGGCTTCGTGCCTTAGTTTTATTTTGAAAGGATACCAATGTTTTACGAGTTAAAGTCAACCGAGTTGGAGACATGCTTTGGGTTTATTCATGAAGATGATACCAAGATCTTTGAGTTGAAGACGATCAAATTGATGACGTGCCTTGGTTTTATCTCAAAAGGGTGCCAAGGTCTTACGTGTCAGAGTCGACCAAGTTGGAGATGTGCCTTAGTTTTATTCCAAAAGAATACCAAGGTCTTACATGTCAAAGTCGATCAAGTTGGAGACGTGCCTTAGTTTTATTCTTAAAAGATACCAATGTCTTATGTGTTGGAGTCAACCAAGTTAGGGATGACTCAACTTCATGCCTTGGGCTTACTCAAAATGACACCAAGGTCTTGGGTATGTGCCTTGGGTTTAGTCATGAAGATGATACCAAGGTCTTTGTAGTACTGCAAAACATGGCATACTATGATATTGAAAACATTCGTTTATAAACTTTAGTTTTGTAGTGACATTCATTAAGATGACATCTGTAATTTGTTCCTCTCGCATATATCGCTTAGAGTAGACTCCAAGAGGAGCGGCAAACTGTGAAGGAGAGTGAGGGGGAATCTGATTAAGGAGCTCATTCGTGAAAGAAGTGAACCGCTAGTGAAGAGAATTAGAAACTCTTCGTGTGGATCATCCAATTAGGCATGATCGACCGCCCATATTAGACATATCTTCAGTACGAGGAATCGAGGACTGGTCTAGGTGATCTGAATCAGTCATCTTGCACAAAGAAGAAGAGGCCCCAAGGTGGGTGCCAAACTATTAATGTCAAATGCTTAACAGTGGGATTTAGGGTGGATTTTTAAGAGCTTAGGGTTCATTGATCTCGTTTGGTGGGTAATCCTCTGATAGGAAGAGAGTCCTGCACATATGCAACACGTTAGAGGACAGGAGTTAGGTTTTCTGGTAATACCCCCGATGATCAAGTTAGTTATCATCTGAAGGGGAGAAATGAACTAATATAGTTCTCTCTAAGTGTGTAGAAATTGCGTACCTTTGGTCAATAGGCGATGTGCCTATTTATACTAAAATGATAGGGGCATTCGGGTAATTTTGGCCGATTACATGCAGTCGGCCTAGTCAATCGATACTTTTATAGGTGTTGATATCAGAGAGTTCGAGTCATATTGTGATTAATGTAGCGATGACAGAGAGCTTAAGGTGTTGATTAGGTCCAATGAGTCATTAAGGCTCCGGCGGTGGATTAATGATGACTCCATTAGTGCATTTAATGTGACGATGACTGGCTATCATTAATAAGTTCGAGGAGCATCGCCTTTTATCTTGGCTTTCGAGGGAGGCGAGAAAAATCATCTTTTGTCTAGGCCTTCAAGGTAGACGATAAGTAACGCATTTCATCTCGGCCTTCGAGGAAGATGAGAGGTGATGCCTTTCAGCTCGACCTTCGAGGGAGACGAGAAGTTAGTGTGTCTGGGTCAAGTTGGTGTGTAGTCTACATGAGATACATGTAAGCTAGTTGAATGGGATAAACACTTGCTTATTTTTATGGCACAATGGAGAATTTATTTATGGACACGTTAATATTATAGGACTTTACATGGAGTAGTGTTCTTGCAGAAAGAACATTCTATCTCATCAAGCATTTTAACTTATATTAAAATTACATCCCAAATAGAGAAAAAAGGCCTAGGGCCCTAACTACAATCTTCAAATATATAACTTTTAAAATCATTACAAATTTTTTGAAAATGGAATATAATCTTTTTTAGAGATAGACTAGATCGGGTAGTTAAATTATAGTATCATCTCTATCTAAATCTTCTGCTTGAGATAATTTGTTTATGTTTCAGTATACGTATAAACATGTGGCATGAAAAACATAAATAAAATATTTCACAATTTGTTAAAAGACTTTATTTATCTTATTAATTTAATTAGGGTTTTTCATTTCTCCTAAAATTAGTATAGTACCTAGACAGTCACACTAGAATAGCTAGCTATCAGAAGTCTCCAAGACTTATTAGAATTTTTATAAATTAATTTTGATATTTAAATAACTTTTCTAAACTTTTAAAGTTTTAAAAAATTATTTTTTAGCAAAAATCTACAAATTCTTAATTATGAAATCTAGTGGGCCCACATCAAAATTTTTAAAGAAACTTATCAAAATAGAAAATAACAAAAAATAACTTTCTAGAAATTTTAGAATATTTCTAGAATTTTAATTATTTTCTAAGTATTGTTTAGAAATTTCTAAATAACAATACTAAAATATTTCTTGAAATTCACCAAAAATTAATTATTTTCAAAAATGATTTTATTATTAATTTATCTAAAATTCCTAAAATTTTAAGAAATTTTGAACTAAATAATTTTGTTTTTAAATTAAAAAAAAATATTAACAAAACTACCCTAGGGTTTCAAAAACCCACGGGGCTGGTCCATTGGTGGTGGCAGCGTCACAACACTGCCTGGTAGTGTGCCGCCCTCCCCTTGCGGGCCTCACCCTCAATCCCTTCGATGGCTCTATGGCAATAGATCCTAGACCTGGCAGCGGCAACCATCGCTGACATGATTTGTAGAGGCGCACAACGCCTCTTTTTTTGGGTATAGTTGTCTGCTCTAGTGCCTCACGCCGTCACTGAGGAGAGGTGGAGGGCTCCGCTTGCTGGTGCCCTAAGCGCTAGTCAATAGCGGCTAGAGTTTTGGCCTATGTTTTTTTTGAAAATTTTTGATATTCAAAAAGAAAAAATTAATTATTTTTTCAAATTTAATTAAATCCCTAATTTAATAAATCTAGCCTACTATTTTCATAAAATTTGAGTCTTTTTCATAGGCCTGACATCCCCGATGTCAAAGATTAGATTTTAATACCAAAAATTAAAATTTTAATGAAAAAAATTCTAATTTTCTATTCCATGACCAAAATCACCATCAAGAAACTAATTAACAATCCTAGATCTGGTTTTGATACCAATGTAGGATCCAAATAACTATAACGCATGCAATAGGATAATCTGCGAACCCAATATTTTAACTAATGAAAACTAAATTAATATGTACTAATATCATGTTTAAGTGTTGAATATTTTAGATAGTACATAGATGATAAAAGAATGCTCACAAATTCTGTAATGCAAAATCAACAAATGAAGCAAATAAACAAAGCAAGCAAAAATAGCATAGCAAGCTAATAAGGAAACAAGCAAAGAGATATCTTAGTCCAAGATCAAGAGGATTTGCATGGTGCTTTGGAATCTTGGCTAGAGTAGAAGCAATGAAGTCTCTATTGTTCATAAGTCTTAAATATAATTGTAAAATTTACTATTTTCAAAGTACAATAAGATTAACGGTAGGATTTCTATCTTTAAAACTTTTCATATAACTTCCATATATCTTCCCATAGGACTCTTATTGATCTTCCCTTGGAACTTCCCATGGATAGATCCATCCTATCCTATATTCTATTAATAGCATGTTATCTTTGACTCTGGTTACCCAATCTTACTTTATTTAAGACAAACAAACTCACATGACCTCTCTTCTATTAAAACTAATTTAATAGCTGCTTTTACAACTGATCCTAGTCTATCTCCAAAACAATCCTTTATCTCGAAGTTGTGCAAAGAAAACAACAATCTTGTCCTATCCCATCAACTCTTTATTTGAAGATAAAATGATGAGTGTGTCTTTATTTATTCCTTTTTAAATAAACCATCTCTTGTACATATCAAACTAAAAGTGCCTTGAATAAATTACTCTTTCATGACAGCACTCTGCTTGACTCAAGCTACTCTAACCCATATCCTTCTAGATCCCTTTTACATTATTTTGTTCATAAGGAGAAAGAGAGCCTTTCATCCAAGCAGCTTCTCTTCTCTTGATTATTTTACTCAAGGGAATTGTTTAAACCAATCGTCATTTTCTCTCTCCTTGATTTCTTTAATCCTATTCCATGTGAAGCCGTTCCTTGTAAACTCTTTTATATTCATGATTGTGTGCTCTCTCTAAAGAGATATATTTTTACAATCACCTGCTTCAATGCTTGTGATCATGGTAGCAAGGTTTTTCATAGCCTGCTCAAATCATCAGTCATCCATGTGACCATGCTCCTCCTTTATTTCAAATTGCAACCGCAAATTAGTTTCTTCCCCTCCAACGGCATTGTCTCCAACTGTTGATCCTTTAGGCTATAAATGTTCTAGCACTTGATCGTTCAATCCTTTCCAACGACCTACATTTCAAAGAGTTATTACAATTAAAATTCTCATATCCAATATGCTCTCTTCCTGATCAAAATCCTTAAGTGTCACCAAATCATCCTACTTTAATATTGGCATGCTATTAGAGCCTCAAGTTGAAATCAAGAGTGCTTGTTGTTGTATAAGTGAATACTTATACTCAAATTTTGTATTGAGAGAACACTTGATAATCTCTTTATAAAGGAGTGAACTATTCTAGGTGAAAAGTAGTGAAAAGCTACCAACTTGAGGTTTTCAAGTGTGATAAAATTGTAATCCAGTAACTTTTGGAGGATGTTCAAGTATAGTGGATTTATCAAATCCTAGTTGAGGCACTAGGTAGGTGGATCCAGTCCAGTTGAAGGGTGAACCATTTTATATAGCTTGTGCAAGTTCTATGTTGTGATTTCTCTTTCATATAAGTTTCTATATTTTCCCTTCACGTTTCAGGGAGCTATCTCTCTATAAATTCTCCCTCACAATAAAGACATTTGTTAAAACTTCCCTGACTGTTCAAGAGGCATTTCTATTGAGATCATTGGACATCCCTTTTGATCTTTCCCTAATCTATTCCAGCCATAACACTAACTAATGTTTCTTCTATATTTGCGAACCTTTTCCTTCCTCCTCACAAATGCATAAAAATATCTAAAATATCTCAATAACCTTATTCCACCCACCCCCCTTCCTTCACTAGGGTTCTTACACAATCTACGTATAGATTATGCACAACGGATAATAAAGAAATCTAAGCATGCATCTCGGAAATGTAACCACAAGTTTAGAGTCACTGATTCGGATATTTTCTCTAAGATCAACACGTCCATATTGATAAATGGCTAGAGGGCCACCACACTGTGCATTCAGTGAGAAGCCACCGCATATCGCGCCGCAACTACCATGTTAACACGAACTCGACCAAAGAAGGAGATGACAGCTTGTATATTTGTATTCATTGTTTATTAACTTTGTGTTTTCTATTTCTCTACATATCTATATGTCGAGAAAAGAGGACAAACCATAATCTAGTCTCACTAGGTTTCTTACCCAATCCTTAAGATAACCAACTTTAGAGATATGTGATTCACCCACTTAATTAGGTGCACCCATATGTCAACACTTACAAATGTGCCCAGAAGATCAACCTCCAGCATATGAGCAAAGTATGGTCAATTGTAATTTACTCTCAGATAAAGGAAACTTATTTTTTATTTACAAATAGATCCACTAAGAATGAAATAGTCAAAATAATTCACTGAAAGAGTCTATCGACAAGAATAAAACTAAGGGGTAGTGTTATGACCCCTAAAAAAATTTTATTAATTAAATATTACCTCCTAGGTGAATTCCAACACGAGTCCTATTTCACACAAAAAGAGGTTGATGCAAGATCAAAAGGTGACTGCTACAGTATCGTGACTCGGTGCTACAGTAGCCGACTCGGCGATACAGTGAACCGACTCGAAACGTGGAGGTAGTCAGTGTTAAGTACCGACCTCTCGGTGATATAGTAGCCGACTGCTTCAGCCTCTTCCCAAAGCCTTCTCGTGCGGCTGCTACAGTGTCGGAACTCGGCGCTACAGTAAACAAACTCGAAAACACGTTGGTATTTAGCGCAACATTGCCGACCTCTCAGTGCTACAGTAGCCGACCGCCTCAGCCTCTTCCCAGAGCCCTCTCACTCGACTACTACAGTGTCAGGGCTGGGCGCTACGGTAACTGACTCGAAACGCGGTTGTAGTCAGCGCAACAGTGCTGACCTCTCGGTGCTATAGTAGCCAACCGCCTCAACCTCTTCCCAGAACCTTCCCACTCGGCTGCTATAGTGTCGGGGCTCAGCGCAATAGTAGCCAACTCAACACTACAGTAAATCGACTCGAAACGCAGTAGTAATCGGCACTACAGTGCCGACCACTCGGGTGCTACAGTAGCTGACCGCCTTAGCCTCTTCTCAGAGCCTTGTCACTCAGATGCTACAGTGTTAAGGCTCAGCGCTACAGTAAATTGACTGGGGACACCTTGTGAGCAGACTCGAAATTCAGTGGTAGTCGGTCGCTATAATGCCAACCGCTCGGCACTACAGTGCCGACCGCTCGGCGCTACAGAGTTATCCTCATTCCTGTCTTAACAGTCCTCATAACTCACCACCCACCGTGTCTCATCATTCACCACCATATCAAATCAATGGTGACTCATGCCACTCAAAAGCTGACACGTGTAAAGTGGTTGTTAACTCAATCATCATGTCATACTTGGCTGAAATTACCAAACTACCCCTCACTCATCTCTATAAAAGGAGAACTATTCTCAAACTCATGGTAAGTCATTTTCTCCCCCTGCACTATTCACAAAAGAACAAGTACTGTTTATTTACCTCCTACTCTACTCATTTCACATGCTGACTTGATCGTTTGAGGTACAACGGGGGACTCAAGCCCTGTCCTCTGACAAGCTATCTACTTGTGTAGGAGAGGAGATCGGCCGAGCTCAAAGCCGAAGAACCCCACTCCAATCTCTAGTAGTTTCATCCTTTGTGCAGGATACCTCATCTCTCCACTAGCCAAGCTATTCAGAGAAAGAAAACGAACCCCGTCATCATCATCATAAATGTCAAACCAGCTTTGACTGAATTGACTGTGTGATCCGGGCATCAACAGCTTGGCGCCCACCGTGGAGCTATTTTCTTCTTCATGAAAGCATGACAGGCAAAGAGATTAGAGGTGAGACGTTTTGTTTTGGGAACCCTCCTGCACGTCATGTCATCCAAGAGCAACGCAGAGAGGCCCCCAAACAAGAGTCGTCACTTGGCCGCTACAGTAGCCGACTCGGTGCTACAGTAGCCGATCTCCTTAACCTCTTCTCAAGGACCTTCTCACTTGGTTGCTACAGTAGCTGACTTGGCGCTATAGTAGCTGACCACCTCAACCTCTTCTCAGGGGCCTTCTCACTCAGCCGCTATAGTAGCCAACTCAGCGATACAGTGACCGACTACCTCAACCTCTTCTCAGGGGCCTTCTCACTCGGTCGCTACAGTAGCCGACTCAGCGTTACATTAGTAGACCGCCACAACCTCTTCTCAGGGGCCTTCTCACTTGACCGCTATCGTAGCTGACTCAGCGCTACAGTAGCCAACTTGGCGCTACCTCTTCTCAGGGGCCTTCTCACTCGGTCGCTACACTAGCCGACTCGGCGCTACAATAGCCGACTGCCTCAACCTCTTCTCAGGGGCCTTCTCCCTTGGCCACTACAGTAGCTGACTCGGCGCTATAGTGGCCAACTGCCTCAACCTCTTCTCAAGGGCCTTCTCACTCGGCCACTACAGTGCTGACCCATCGGTGCTGCAGTGACCGACTCGCCGCTATAGTGCCTGCCTCTCGGAGCCATAGCCACAGCCGAGGAGCATAGGGGTGGTCGACTAAGGAAGAATCTTACAGCATCCTTGGAATATTGAGCATCTTAGAAAGTCTTTTCAATAGTCCTATATTGCAAATTTTGTTTATGATCTCTCATTATGAATAGATTTTACATCTAATTATTATGTTCAGCTTGTTTTAAATAATGACAGAAACATCGGAGCAATCATGATCAGTTCACTAAAGCAATTCATCCTTCTCGCCCAAAACGAGTCATGACACCCTGCTCTCTTGACTAAGTTGGCATAATTCCCATGCTGAGCTGAGTTCAGACGACCCTTCTTGCTAGGCCGAGTCAAGGAACCCTTCTCGTCACATCTAGTCAAGGAACCCTTCTCACCCAGACAAGACATGCAACCCTTCTTGCTAGGCCGAGTCAAGGAACCCTTCTCGTCACATTGAGTCAAGGAACCCTTCTCGCCTAGACAAGACAGGCAACCCTTCTTGCTATGCCTAATCAAGGAACCCTTCTCTTCACATTGAGCCAAGGAACCCTTCTCGCCCAGACGAGATAGGCGACCCAACTCACTCAGCCAGGTGAATATGCTCCACTCATCAAGACGAGTCAGGTTGTCTCCCCTCATCCAGCCGAGTCAAGGAACCCAACCTACGGGTTGTCATTTGCCGAGTCATCGCCCACCGAGGCCGACTCAATAAGACCTAGGCGTCACGTAAGTCCTAGGCACCCAATCTACGGGTTGTCATTTGCCGAGTCGTCGCCCACCGAGGCCGACTCCAAAAGACCTAGTCGCCACGTAAATCCTAGGCACCCAACCTATGGGTTGTCATTTGTCGAGTCGTTATAGGCGGGAAAAATCGCCAACCCTGCCGGTCAATAGTTTGGGTTCGCCTTCAAGGATTCAACAGCCACCTGGATGGCGAACTCGCCCATACGAGGGCGCCATACCCATTGAAACTCACCCGCGTGAGTTCAACGTTGCCTGTTAGGTGAACTCGCCTGCACGAGTTTAACCGCGCCCGAATGCTTCAATTCGTCCGCTAATTAGACGCACCTGCAAGGGGCCCGCCAGTTGACCCCCCTGCAAATTGATCACGCATGCAAGAGGCCCGCAAGCTGGCCTCGCCTGCACATCTGCTAATCAGACCCGCCTGCAAGGGGCCCGTCAGTTGACCCCGCCTACTAATCAGACGCGCCTGCAAGGGGCCTGCCAGTTGACCCCGCCTGCTAATCAGACGCGCTTGTAAGGGGCCCACCAGTTGACCCCGCCTGCTAATCAGACGCGCCTGCAAGAGGCCCGCAAGCTGACCTCGCCTGCACGTCTGCTACTCAGACGTGCCTGCAAGGAGCCCGCCAGTTGACCCCGCCTACTAATCAGACACGCCTGCAAGGGGCCTACCAGTTGACCCTGCCTGCTAATCAGACGTGCCTGCAAGGGGCCCGCCAGTTGACCCCGCCTGCTAATCAGACGCGCCTGCAAAAGGCCCGCCAGTTGATCCCGTTTGTTCGACAAGCTCGCCTGAGCATTCAAATAGCCCTCAAGCTCACCTACTCACCTGCCTGAACAGTGTGAGTAGCTGTTTACTTGAGAATAATGATGAGGCATGGCTCTCATTACCTCTTAGTGGTCACATCCCATAGCTAGAGGAGGGTATGGTGTTCCTTACCTCTTAATGGTCGCATCCCATAGCTAGGGGAGGACATGGTGCACCTTACGCGTCAGTGGTCACATCCCACAAGTCAAAGGGATGGCCTATCCTAACCCTTTGCCTATTTATAGACCTCCTTGGCCACCAAGGAGGGGGGAAGCAAAAATAAAAAAAGGGGGGGAGGAATCGGAGGAGGAAAGAGGCAAAAGAGAGAGTAAGACTTGCAGAGGCTGCTTATTCTCTCACCCTATTGGCTCAAGCTCGAGCAATAGCTTGGATTGTTGGAGTAGACTCCATCTGAACACTCAGATTTGGAGACCCACTAGCTCTTGGCAAACTCTTACATTGTAGCTATATCCAAGCGAGCTCGGCTCGGGTAGTATCAGACTCAAGCACGCCGAAGCTTCTACTGCGTACTGAAGTTCCCCCACAACGTCAATCGAATCGTCCAAGGGAAGCGAACTCGATCCGAGCATCGAGGGAGGTGTCCTATCGCTACCGACGAACCCACGTTAAAAACAAGAAGGGCCTTCCCTTCGCTTCTGTTGTAAAAAGTAATTCTTGATTTGTAAATAAACAATTTGACAAGTACAGATCTGAGAGAAGATTTTTACACCAAACAGTCGTTGCCCCCCGTAGGCTGACTCCAAAAGACCTAGGCGCCACGTAAGTCCTAGGCACCCAACCAATGGGTTGTCATTTGCCGAGTCGTCGCCCACTGAGGCCAACTCAAAAAGACATAGGCGTCACGTAAGTCCTAGGCACCCAACCTATAGGTTGTCATTTGCTAGGTCGTTACCCCCCGAGGCCGACTCTAAAAGACCTAGGCGCCACGTAAGTCCTAGGCACCCAACCTACAGGTTGTCATTTGCCGAGTCGTCGTCCCCCGAGGCCGACTCCAAAAGACCTAAGTGCCACATAAGTCCTAGGCACCTAACCAATGGGTTGTCATTTGCCGAATCGTCGCCCACCGCGGCCGACTCAATAAGATCTAGGCCCCACGTAAGTCCTAGACACCCAACCTACAGGTTATCATTTGCCAAGTCGTAGCCCTCGAGGTCGACTCCAAAAGACCTAGGCGCCACGTAAGTCCTAAGGATCTAACCAAAGGGTTGTCATTTGCCGAGTTGTCGCCCCTGAGGCCGACTCTAAAAGACCCAGGCATCACATAAGTCCTAGGCACCCCACCAGCGGGTTGTCATTTGCCGAGTCGTACCCCCCCCCCCGAAGGCCGACTCCAAAAGACCTAGGTACCACATAAGTCCTAGGCACCTAACCTATGGGTTGTCATTTGTCGAGTCGTCACCCCCCGAGACCGACTCTAAAAGACATAGGCGTCACGTAAGTCCTAGGCACCCAACCAACGGGTTGTCATTTGCCGAGTAGTCGCCCATGAGACCGACTCCTAACGACCTTAGAATCCTTACCTATCAAAAGCGGCAGACAGATTTCACTTGGACCCGTCCTAAGCTGGATCTAAGTGAAAGGGGCCTATTGTTATGACCCCTAAAACTTTTTTTATTAATTAATATTAAGTATTACCTCCTAGGTGAATCCCAAGACGAGTCGCAAGACCAAAAGGCGACTGCTACAGTGTCAGGACTCGGCTCTACATTGAACCGACTCGAAACGCAGCGGTAGTCAGTGCTACAGTACCAACCTCTCGGTGCTACAGTAGCTGACCGCCTCAGCCTCTTCCCAAAGCTTTCTCGCTCGGCTGCTACAGTTCGGAACTCGGCGCTACAGTGAACTGACTCGAAGCGCGGTGGTAGTCGGTGCTACAGTGCCGACCTCTCGGTGCTACAGTAGCCGACCACCTCAGCCTCTTCCCAGAGCCTTCTCGCTCGGCTGCTACAATGTTGGGACTCGGCGCTATAGTAAATTGACTCGAAATGCGGGGTAGTCGGCGCTATAGTGCAGACCTCGTGAGCTGCAATGTCGGGACTCGGCGCTACAGTAATCCGACTGGGGTCACCTTGCGAGCAGACTCGAAAAGCAGTGGTTGTCGACCACTACAATACCGACTGCTCGGCACTACAGCAGGCAACCTAATACTACAGTGTCAGGACTCGACGCTACAGTAACCAACCTGCTGCAGTGTTGTCAGCGTTATCCTCACTCCTGTCCCAACAGTCCTTATGACTCACCGCCCACCATGTCTCATCAATCACCACCATATCAAATCAATGGTGACTCATGCCACTCAAAAGCCGACACGTGTAAAGT
>JBAKGM010000272.1:0-11647 GCA_037177215.1 Asparagus racemosus
GAGACACCAAATGGTGTCTCGGCTAAATGGCCGAGACCCTATTTGGGCTCTATTTCAGATTCTTTTCTGAGATCGATTTCTTCTAGTTGCGTCGATTCTTGAGTCTGGTTGATTGTCTCGTTGATTCCAGAGTTCGATCGGTTCAGTTCCGTTGATGTTTGGGTCCGATTCCGTAGATCCAAGTCCGATTTGGTTCAGAGTTGCCAGTTTCGTCCATTCGACACTTCACGGTTGGATTTATTCCACGATTCGTCACTTTGCTGACTTGCACGCCTCGCTGATTACGTCGTCAATGGACCGCCAAAAACTCTGCGTAGGGCATCAATGGTCGTGGGGTATCAATGATTAACCATTGCATCGTTGGATAGCTCGCCAATCGTCAACCCACTGTCACGAGTCATATTCGGGCACTTATAGGCAATTTTCAATGCCTACAGAGAAGAGGGCTTCTCCGACTTAGCGGACTCCATCGCAGAGGATCTGCTTCAGTTAGAACAAGAGCTGGGGAACTTCTAAGACTACCATCCAAGGGCACTTCCTCTTATATTTCTTTCTGGGTCGAGTCTATCATAAAAGCCAAAGAAGCTAGGCGAGGAGCTGCTGAGCAGGAGCTACGTCAATTGCAGACTCAATCTGAACGTACCAGGGCAAGTCTGAATACCAAAGAAAAGACCAAAGTTGACTTTCTTCAATCCGTTGAGCTACAAGATCTTGAGATTGCTCGCTTAAGGAAAGGTCTTGAAGATGCCAAAGAGATGCGGACTCTTCTAAAGATCGACCTGGCTGGAGTAGAGAAGTCTTGCTCTAAGTTAACTGAACAGCTGAAGAATTCTGATGAAAGGTCTGCCGAGCTGGAGCGAGAGATTATTTAGCTTAAGGAAAGGTCTGGAAGAGTGGGTCCGCCACCACCAGTTATCTCGCTAAAGTGCCTTTGTTAGCTTTTGTTGTTTAGCCAACATTTTGTATTTCATTATTCATGAAATAAAATTTTAATTTTTTTCATTACGCCATCTATTCTGTTCTAAACAAATGAGCATAATCTCAATAGGATTTTTGACAAACCCTCAGCTATCAATGGATTTGGTAAGTCTTTACCAACTACCATTTGAGTTGGGCTAGGCATGTAGATTATCTAAGTCCGTTCTACATATAATGTTACGCTAAAAGAATGAACTCTCTTAGACTTTATACTATGATATTGAATACGTAGTTTCGGTCAATATTCATGAGAATTGACTATCCGGTGGCGTGTGTTAGACACTGACTTATTCCTAATTTAAGGACAGAAATAATACCTACTATGCATAAATAGGTGTAGATTTAACAAATCATTAGGTCAGTAATGAGACTGGCTATGTATTGAATATATAGACTTTTTTGCTACAATATTGAATCCGTAGACTTGGCCAATTATCACGGGAATTGATTACCCGGCGGCGTGTGTTAGATGCTGACTTATTCCTAATTTAAGGAAAAGAATAACACCTACTACGCATAAATAGGAATAGATTTAACAAATCATTAGGTCAGTAATGAGACTGTTTATGTATTGAATACATATAATTTATTTGCTACGATATTGAATACGTAGACTTGGTCAATTATCACAGGAATTGACTACCCGGCGGCGTGTGTTAGACACTGACTTATTCCTAATTTAAGGACAGGAATAATACCTACTACGCAAAAATAGACGTAGATTTAACATATTACATAGACTTTTGAAATTGTTGTCTTTTCTTAGGGCAAAGACGAACCCGTTGTGTTGAAGAAGAAGAAGATATTTTCTTAGCTCCAGCTTCAATTGAGAACTCTTTGTTCACGTGAACTGAGAGTCAAAAGATTCCTGATTCACGTGCGTCAGGGAATCTATAAAGAAACTCACAGTGGGATCTCCACTTTGAGAATCTAATTGGAGTCGGGCCACGTGGCTTTGACTCAAAAAGGGGCCTTTCAACTTACGTGAGTAAAAGGTGAAATTTAGAGAAACTTAATTACTCAAAAGGTTTAGTTGTTTTAATTTGTCTCCTCTTGGGGCAGAGACGAATCTGATACTGGAGTGGAATTCTCATTCGTGAAAGGAATCAAGAAGAGATTTTGATATTGATGGTGGCGTTAATTACTGGGAGGTTTGGCCAAGTGGGAGTAATGATAAAGAAATTTTGTTTTTGATCTTAACCGTTCAAAGGTTTGACCAAGTGGAAGTTCGGAGATAGTGACTATTCAAAAGTGTGATCATCCAAAATTAGTGAAGGGTATTTCTTGGCTATCGGGATATAATAGACCTGAGTCCTTCATCGTAAAACGGGCTATCCTGAGTACACTAAGGATAGTAGTTCTTCAGGAACTTCCCATTAATTGGCATCATCATCTTATCACCATTTTGGGTAATCAAGCGATATGCTCCATTTGAGTAGACCGTACCAATTACAAATGGTCCCTCCTATTTTGGTTAGAATTTGCATTTCTTCTTGGAGTTAAGGATCATTGGTCGCCGGATGGCGAGTACTAAGTCTCCTTCCTTGGAGACCCGATGCCGGACTTTTTTGTTGAAAGCTTTAGAAATTCTAGCTTGGTATAACTCAATTTGCTATTGAGCTTCCAAGAGTTCTCCATCCAATATCTCAAGCTCTTCAAGATGCTTCTGATGTTGCTCATCATCTGTCATTCCTGTCGCAAGCGCGATACTAAGGGATGGGATTTGTATCTCTAATGGTAGGACGGCTTCACATCCGTATACCAAGGAATATGGGATGAAGCCGGTTGGTGTTCAGACTGTGGTACGATAAGCCCAAAGAGCCTCGCCAAGCTTATCGGCCCAATCTCATTTATTGGTCTTTATTAGTTTTGCTAAGATCTTGATAATGGTATTGTTGAAAGCTTCAGCTAAACCATTCATAGTAGGATTATAAGCTGTAGATAAAACATCTTGGATTCTGAAATTGCTGCAAAATTTGACAAAGGCGTTGCTAACAAATTGGGGGCTGTTGTCGTGCACAATTCGTCTTGGCATACCGTATCAATAAATGATATGGTGTTTGATGAATTTGATGACATCACTCATCTTGACTTCTTTGAGCAGAATTGTTGCAGTCCATTTGAAGAACTAATCCGTAATTGTTAAAATAAAACGGTCACCCTTTGTTGATGGGGGAAAGATAGGTCCTACCACATCCATTCCCCAAGTTTCGAATGGCTAGGAAGTGGTTGATGGATGCAAGTCTTCTGGCGGCTGATGCATGTAGTTAGCATGTATTTGACATGCGTGACACCATCTTGTATATATAATTATATCTCTGATCATGGTCGGCCAATAATAGCCCAATCTCCTTAGTCGATCTCCTAACTTAGGACCTGGTTGATGTGCGCCACAAGTCCCATCATGCGCTTCTTTGAGGGCTTCTTCTGCTTTCTTGGTTGAAAGGCATCGGAGTAGTAAACCATCATATGTACAACGATAGAGTGCTTGAGTAGCGGCGTTATAATAAAATCTCGGCGCCCTTCTTCGAACTGATTCCCTTTCTCTTACATCTTCCGGTAAAATACCGTATAAAACATAATCTATAATGGGAGGTAAAGTTTGTAGGAGAATAGCATCAAAGTTAAGAAATTGTTAGAAACATATATCCCATAGGTCCACATAATGAAGGACTTACATAAAAATATTGAAATCACTTAGGGACTTAGGGTGTATTTGGGAAGACTTAATTTTGAAGCTTATAAGTTATGCGGACTTTTTTTTATGGCTTTTAGCTTTTATGATAACTTTTTATAAAAAAAGTTATATGGGTAGAATATTCATTTGTTTGGTCAAACTTCGCTTATTAAGATAAACTAGTTTTTCAAAGTTTGGGAAACACCGACTTCCTGTAAATGAGACTAATTGTAATGTTACCAAAAGAATAGATATAGAAAAGCTACTTTCACAAAAAAAATAATCCCCTTCCTCTAACACCCAGCTAAACTAGAAATGCCCATTCACTTACAGCATTTGTCTATCATGATTTTACCAAATTAATATTGCTCTAACTCCTAATAATATAATCATATCTGAGGAATATGAAGGTGGGGTTTTTTATTTATTTATTTTGTTTATTTATTTTGGGGTGTGACACCCTACAAGCATGGACAATATACGTAATGGCTAAGAAACAGACATGGAAATGGTACATGGCAACTCCTTAAGAACTAGGGGAAAATGATAAAATAAATGCCAGTAAAATATGTGTAATAATAAAGTATATACCATTATACACATATGTATAAGCACTGCAAATGTAGCAGATCATAGGCTCCTCATTTTTTTACAGAACAGTTAAACATTTCTAAACTAATCATAGCTTTACTTAGTTTAATATTTTTATGGTCTTTTTCCATTAAGTATAGTTTTTATTTGGTGTGTAAACTAAAATAAATAAACATTTAAAACATGTATATGAATAATTAAGTGCATAACAAATGCAACACGTGTCTAAGAAGTGTGGTGCAAGTATTATAAATTACAAGAAGCTTTATATGATTGAGGGCAATGCTTGAGAAAAGAAGTGTCCAAAAAAAATGCACGGTGCGTCCACTACAGATACGGCTTAACAAAACTACCACGACTACATAAAGGGCACCAATTTGTACTTAAATTTTAAGAATTGTTTGGGGGAGGTGGCAAAGGGTGATAGCAAAAAGAAATAAAACCAGTTTGTAGTTTGATAATTTTAATTAATGTGTAATACCCTAGTTACTCTGAGCTCAAGCGGGCAGTGTGGAATCCATTGTTAGATGGTACCCAGTACATAGAGGTTCGTGGTACGAATTTGGGTACACAATTCGCTACTTGGAAAAATTGGATTCAAAGTAGGTGGCTTTCTCTGGTGCACAAGTTACGCAGTACGTTGTAATTTTTTTGGGTGTGTTTACCATTTTCCAAAGTGTACAATAGAAAACTAGAAGCTAGAAAACTATGAGTGATATATTGATATGTGTGCCTATGCCCAGAGGGAGGGAGGGAGATAAGCACCACATTTGACAGTTCGGCAAATCCAAGAAAAAATAGCATCGCTAATCCAAAGATGATAAATATTCTGATTTCATAAACAGTATGATAGAAATGAAGTGTATCATAAAAAGAAAATTTTGCAGTTTACAGCCTATTAAGAGTTCTTATGAGGAACTGCAAGAAAATTCTTTAAAGAAACTGAAAAGAAATATTATGCAGTAAGAAGTAATGAACTTGATAGTAATGCTCGCTCAAGCACTTGATAAGAAATTAAACAACTACAAGAGACTCATGTAACGACAGTTAAGACATATAAATAAAAACCATCTTACCAGCATGCTTGAAATATGACGATAATTGGGTGTCTAATATGTCAACTCCAATGCTTTCTAACTAGCTATACGAGCAGGCAGTGATGGTAAATTGAGCTGTCTTCTTCTCAAGAACTAACGACAGTTTACTGTCTATTTCAGAAAAGCACAACTTCCTTTGCTGCATTCCCATTAACCTGAAACTAAAAGAAGGTACAAATTGAAAGTCAAATCTTGCCCATCATGTCATAAATGTAGCATTGTGACATCAATGACACTTGCTCACAACAAAGCATCATGTTTCAGTTTCAAATGAAATCTACAACATTCTGATCAGGATGGTTCTTAGTATCAGCAAAAAACTCAATTGCAGAGAGGTTTCTGCACTATATAGAGAACAAAACCCGCAGATGAACCAAACAAGGTAACAGACCAACACCAATTATAGATATTAAATATCACGTTAGTAGCAATTTCATATTTGTTAGGTACGACGATGTGAATCGTTATGAAGAGAAAGCACCCTGAAGAAATATAACAGCACCGTTTCTGGACTAACAGCACCATTTCTTATTATACATCTTATAAATTCACAACTCCAACTGAAGAAAAATAAGTTATGGCTCTGGTGCAGTTTCATGTATCTTGCTTGTCACTGTTTATGTATTTTACGTATCATTAGCTTTGATGATGAACTCTCTGATGTAGCAGTGTTGTTGAAATAAAATGCAAGCGTTACAAACCAAATTAGTGTTGTTTTAGTAGGAACTTTCTGAAATTCTAATTGTGATTTTGACGTTTGTCTACTATGCAAAAAACTCATGGTTTCTCATGTTTGATTTCTGAAAGTCATTGCCGAACGAAAACCTCTATAAGTCCTTTAACTACTTATCCTGCAAACTAGTTACTTGCCTTATGTGCCAGCTAAATAATAACATCTTTATCTTTATCCTTGAAAATAAATAAAATTGTCTGTGTAGCCTGACGCGCAGCTAGTTCGGTTTGGATGTTCAGATAAGTATCAGTAAAATTTGTAGTTTAGGAAGATATGTTTTCTTCTGTGCATATATTCACATCATGCTACTTTTTTATAGCCATTTTGAATATATCTATCATCGTGATTAGATTACAGTACATTAACTGTGCTGATCTATTAGCCTGGACTTTCAAGTTCAGTCTTAACTGTGTTGTTACCTCTTACAAATACTACAAGTACAAGCTTAATTACAGCTTTTCTGACTATGCAATTATCACTCATATCTTAATGACCTCATCGTATTCTACTCACTCATCATAATTTTTTAGTACACTGGCCATCACACACATCTCATAGTGTGAACACAAAGTACATAAACAAACAACAACAAAGCCTTTATCCCAAATATTTGGGGTCGGCTTCATGAATCCTATTCTTCCATTCCGTTCTATTATGGGCCATCTCCTCAGTCATTATCATATCTTTCTTAATTGCTCCCAACCAAGTTCCTTTAGGTCTACCTCTAGATCTTTTTGTCCTGTGAACTATAATATTATCACTTTTCTAACCAGCGCGCTAAGAGATCTCCATTATACATGACCATACCACCTTAGTCGATTCTCTCTCATTTATCTTCAATAGAAGCAACCTCTAATTTAATATGGATACACTCATTTATTATCCTATGTTTTAGTGTATATCCACAAGACCATCGCAACGTTTTCATTTCTGCTAGACTCATTTTTTTGCACAAGTTGCTGAGATAATTATTTCCAAGAACAACAATCTATAGATTTTAGTTCGAAAAAGTTCTAGGAGCAAAAATAAGTAAAAAAACATTTTCACATAGACCTGATCTAGAGCCTTTACTACTTACAACATTAACAGAGTAGAACAAAGCAAGAATCATTGAGAAAAATAAATAAAATCTTAGATCTAACTTATGGCTTAATTCAGTAGACTACAGTACTAGTGCAAGATTGATCATTGATGAGCAAAGAAAAAACATGGTTTGAATCTGGACGATGTCATTTGCATGAAAAATACTGCTATTTCAAATCCATAAATTGTAATGAGCAAAAACGTATGCCCAAATGCACATAAAACATTAAATGTTCAAGAAGAGCATCATATATACCCGAATTAGAGACTTCACTAGTTACAACTATAACAGAATAGAGTCAGAAATAAAGGAGATATTAGATCCAGCTCATGACTTCAATAGAATGCAATAGAAGCAACCTACAATATACCGAGATCTGATAAGCAAAAAAAAATCATAGTTGAAATGGTCTAACATCTGCTAGTCCTAGATTTTGATCTGGAAGAAGCCATTTGAGTGCAAAAAAATAGAGTAGCTATCTATGATAAATGCTATTGAAAAACATAATATGCTGCATCTAAAACCAGCAAAATTGCTAAACAATCTATTGTCCCTTTTGGACAATAAATGGAGATTACAGCCCTTCTTGATGGAGAACAGCTCCTGCCAAAATTTATTCACAATTAAGAGCATTCCATGCATTGAGTTTGGTGGCAATAATAAGAAATTTGAGGCAGAGACTAAAACAAGTAAATGACAACCATTTTTGTCGAAAGAAAAAAGGGAAGAAAATGAAGAGTTGGGTGTCATATAAGGAAGATATTCTCAAAATAGATACTATAGATATGACAGAGTTGAAAATAGGTCAGAGTGCATATATCCTGCCAACATAAACCTTATGTTACTATCGTCTCATTATATTACCAGCTCAGTTCACGGGAGACAAAAGGAAACTACGTAGTTGGTATAAGCACTTGCTAGAGATGAGCTTTCAAGTTCTAAGCAGAACACCAAATTTACAGATTCTCTATCCTATTAGGGGAAGGAGTAAGAATTATCCACCTTATTGATTAGAATAATAAAAATAAAGAATAAAATTGGAAAACATGATGACTAACATATAATATATCAGCTAAAAATTTCCACTACAAATGAACAAAAATTTACTCAATTCCATGTAACCTTCAGATTTCAACCAAAAAACAAGTCTACAGAAACTCAAAACAATGCAGTACTTCTTACTGGCACATAGCAGAAAGAAACTAGTAAATTTAACATCAACAAATTAAAATGACAATAAAACTTTATATGCATTTATAGCAAGCAAAACTAAGCTCACTATCAAAGTAAAATATATTTTCACTGTGGCAAGTAAACAAAGGAAGATGAAAGAGGTCATGTCTTGCTTAATTTAGACTTTCATAAAAGGATATACATTGACAAAAGGCAGTCAATAGGCAGAAGGCAACCAAATAGAATGCATCTATAGAAATCTTACTCTCACCACTTATTTAATTGGATTCTCTTGTTATTACAGGAAATCAAACTTTAAATTTTTTTATGGCCACAAAAGGCTATCCACATGAGCACAAGGATTACTTATAGTAGCAGTTCTTGGAGTTGGCCCTAGATAACCATAATGAGTCCTCACCTCTGCGAAATTATCATCTTCAAGATCATACTTAAACAGTCTGTTCTTAGACTTGAAGATGATTAACATCCCATCATGAAGGGAACAACTCAGCTCAAACTTCATCGCGAATCCATGGAACCCCAAGTACTTCACTAACCTCTTATTTATAGTACTATGCTTCTTCACCCACACCTCCCTCTCATAATCCTGTAAAACCCAAATATCAACCATAACCTGATCAAAACTAAGCAATGCTAAATGTCCACCTAACTGAAAGAGGCGGCACAAGTCCTTGGCATAAGGTGGTGGTTTCACCCTTCGAAACTCCTCTCTGCCTACATCCATAGACATTATATGGTTCTCTGAAGGGTCGAACACAGTAGTAGTATGCCATGTATTAGAATGCCCATCAACCCAGTATAAATTTTGACCGATACTTACCGGCCGATCATTGACATTGATGCTCGCACCAGGACGAGAGGGCTTGAGGACACTAACCAGCCTCCAATAGCAATTTGATGATCCCAAGGTGAGGACCTGGCATAAGATCGAACCCACACCATCCAGCGATAAGTGAACCACCTTGTACCGATTTGAAGAGGGATCAAAGGTAAGCCCATAAAGGCATTGCCAAATTGGGCCAGAGTATCCATTGAGCGGATTGGAGAGTATGTGTCCAATTAGGGGTTGTGGGAGATATCGACATTGCTTTGTGACCAGATTGGTTATAAGGACACTTCGAGCCTTATGACTAGATAAGAGCAGGAGGCCATTACAGGAGGCAAGGATGACATTAAGATGGGGAGCACTCAACTTGAAGTTTTCATGAAGAGTAATACGGTTGCGTGAACGGGGACCGCGATTGATCTGAAGACCAAAGAGTGTCGGTGACAAAATACAGGAGTGATTAAAGCCGAAGAAAAGGAGATGGGCAGAACTAAGGACAGCATGATTGCGAACAAAATGGGGATTATTTATCATCTGAAGAGAAGAGCGGCTAAGGGAACGAAGAAGGAGAAGGAAGTAAGCAGGTAGATGAACAAAGATGTTGAAAAAGATAACATCTTGGGGAAGGATGGGAAGAGAGAAGGTAGTCTTCTTTTTTGATATTTTCTTCTTTTTCTTGTTGATTTTTTTGGTTTTGATGGGTATTTGTCGAGGAATTATCCAGGCCATTTTTGTGAGATGAGTGAGCTTGTGGCACTGCCTGAAGAAGTTTATAGGAAAGGGATGGAAGGGCACATTGTATTCCTTTTGTCCTTTTATTGACAAGCGAGAAGAAACGACGGTTACAAAAGATGCAGTGAACAAAGCCTCGAGCAAATCGCTCCAAATGATTCAGTGACTAGGCGGTCCAAAGAGCTTCAAGCAAATCGTCAAACTTTGTTGGGCAGGGGACGTGAATTTCAAATTAGACTATTAAAGGAAGGTGGTAAAAAGATACCAAATAAGATTCAGTGGTCATGATACAAATGTTTTTAGGATTCGAATCCTCTCCACGTGGAGAGACCACTACTATAACACAACTGTTAATTTGTTTAATGGGTGGTTTTAATTTTTCTTTGAGTGTAAATTATGAAATGAGTGTAAATCACGCGAGATGGTGAGTGTTAGATTTAGAATGAATCATAACCACCTTCTAGACAAATCAATGGCTATGATTAATGTTGTGGTCTCTCCACTCCTTTTTTGTAGTGGGAAGGATCCAAATTCATTTTTTTAGGCTTTAAAGTTAAAGGTAATTATTACAAGCATAAGAGTTGTCACCGTTTGACCAGGAGGTCAGGGATTAGAGTCGTGGGAACAACCTCCTGCAAAAAAATGAATGCGTACAATAGACCCAGAGTGGTATGACCCCTTTCTAGACTCCGCACATAGTGGGACCTTCATGCACAGAGCTGCACTTTTTTCAGTTGAAGGTAATTATTATATAAGTTATGCTCTTTTTTGGAAAGTAGTCTTATCTCCCTCCATTAGAAAATTCTTAGGACCTTTGAGAGATGTTGATTTCCCTTGTATTTGGTTGACGTCTCGTCTTAAAGGATTGTTGTAGAAATTTATTGTGGAAAGACTACCCTAAGAATATGTATGTGCTTCTATTAGCTTGAGTTTTTATGATACAAATCCCTAACAAACTTTGGTATTTGTTTTTGTCCCCGCACAAATTAATGGTTGATGTAACAATTTGCTTACTTTGATATAATTACGTTCAAAGACTTAGATATTCGATATGAGTTCTGACAATATGGAGACACCTGCTAAATGTTCCTTCAGAGGGACTATATACAACTTCCAACTATGCTATGATAGGACTTGTGATTATTGAAATTTGTAGGAGACTAGTTTCAAAATTAAATTGTTAGCGACCTGCTTCCTAAACATTTACATTATGAGAGATGCATCGAAATATTGATTCGCGCGAGACTATTAAACATAGAAATTTGCTATAGAATTAAAAAAAAAGCCCTTCATATTAGAGTAAGTTTATGTTTACCCACTATAACAAGTCAACTTTATGGTTGCTCTGAGGAACTAATATAAAATACTGAAATTTGTTAGGGGCTTAATATTGCAAATCCCTTCCAATTATAAAAACTTTATGCTTTATTCGCTTTTCACAACTTCCAAGTGTGCTTCGAAGGACTGGTTATTGGTACACTTTGAAAGAGAATAACATCAAAATTAAGCAATTCTCAGCAACTTATATCCTAAAGATCCACATTAGGATGTACTTGCATAAAAAATATTGAAATTAGTTAGTGACTTAAACTAGAAATGCCCATTTAGTTATCATAATTTTCTTTGATCTTGCTTTTAATAATTTAATATTTCTCTAACTCCTACTATATAACTATGCTCCGAGGAATGAGAATAATGAGCCGGGCTCTGGGATTTACTGTTTTCGTTTATTTAT
>JBAKGM010000276.1:0-28062 GCA_037177215.1 Asparagus racemosus
TCCTAAGAAGGAATAAGTCAACGTCTCACACACGTTGCCAGTTTAGTCTTTTTCCGATTGAAGAAGACACCAGAGTTTGATTCTGGGGTATTTTATCCTGAAGCCTAAGAAGGGATAGTCTACGCGTAACACGCGTCGCCAGTTAGCCTCTTTTACCAGCGAAAGAGTACGAAGTCTACGCATTCAATATCGTAGCTAAAAGTCTAAGAGAGTTTCATTCTTTTAGCACAATGTAATGTGCAGAACTGGTTGAAATAATCCGCACGCTAGTCCGATTCTAATGGTAATCGGTAAAGTCTTATCAAATCCGCTGATGGCTGACGATTTGCCAAAAATCATATAAGTATTATGGTTAATTATTTCTAATGAAATGAAAGAATCATAATAAAGTAAGGGGAGGCATATTTTATTGATAAAGACTGAGATTACAATTTCTTAAACATCAAATTTGTGACAACGGATTTGTTGTTTCTATCCAAACACTTTATCAATAAAAGCTTGTCAAAGTTCCTCCTATAACCCAGCCCTAAAAGACTCCTCACTGGTGTTG
This sequence comes from Asparagus racemosus, assembly GCA_037177215.1. Taxonomy (NCBI): domain Eukaryota; kingdom Viridiplantae; phylum Streptophyta; class Magnoliopsida; order Asparagales; family Asparagaceae; genus Asparagus; species Asparagus racemosus. Next base: position 551 of record JBAKGM010000276.1, read on the forward strand.
AGCGTCTTCGCAGTCTAGCACAGTGAACAATTTGAGTTTAGCTTGGAGATCAGCTAACTGCTTCACCTGATTCACCTGAACCTGAGTCTTTGCCTCCCTCTCGAGCTTCTCTTTGGAAAGCCTCGCAATAGAAGCCTCCTCTTCACGCTGCAGTGTATGAAGGGTTTGCATCGTCTTTGAGAAGGCGCGATAGACGTCGGTGCTCTCGCGCTTGAGGTCCTCTAGGATTAACCGCTTCCTGGAAGAAGGAGCGCTCGTGCAGGAAGCAGTAGGAGTGTAAGCATGCATCGCACGTTGCAAGAGATGTTGCCATTCATGCAGATTCGTGGCAATTGCCTCTTGCTCCAGTATGCGCTGTGCTCGAGCTTCGCGTTCTCGCATGATCCTAACTCGAGCTTCACCTACAAGGCGCCACACCTGGTTGCATGGTTCGAAGAATGCCAGCCTTTCCGTACGGAGCGCGAGACCCTCCCAGTGAACAAGCTTCTGGTCGCAGTGCAAGGCTAGCTGAGTACCGCCCACACGCCGAACTTCCTCCAAGCAGCCTACTAAGAACAGGCAGAAGTCTACATAAAGCCCCCACCTAACACCAATAATGGAAATCACTTATTTCAAAGCATCCTCCAACCGCTGAAGGACGCTCCTCACAGTACTAGAGTCAGGCTCAACAAACCCCTGACCCGGAACAATCACGGCGAGGGGTTGAATCTGAGGGAGGGGCTCAACGTGGTAAACGGGCGGGCTCCATCGGTAACCTCCGCTGCTAGCCAGATCATGAGAACTAAGTTTGCAATGAGGTTGAGGAGGGGACGACTCCAGTGCGAACTGAGACGAAGTAAAGATGGCGGCATCATTACATGTGGAATAGTCCTCGCCACGGCGCCCGTCAACCGCATGGGAAAGAAATGCTCTAGAGGGATAGTCGACTGAAACAAAAAATCAGGACGGGTCAAACTCAGATAATAAAAATATATATGAGGCGTAGAACTCATCTCACAAACCCGTGAGATAGAGTCACGACCTTGTAACGGGAGAACTAACGTCAGACAGACTACAGGATCGTAGGACGATATACCACGTCACATAAAGTAACGGGGTATCCCATCCTACTGACTGTAGTACACCACAGAATCACTCCCGTCAATGGCCAATATATAAGCGTCAATCCTCACCAAGGAGGAGTCAAGGCTATGTAAGCGTCGATCCTCACTAAGGAGGAATCAAGGCTCTTCCCAATCACCTTGCCAAGGAGGACGAAGCGGGGTACAATATGTAAAAGCAAACTGGGAGTGTACAAAAGAACGTGAATAGCTCACCGGCAAATGATGGAGGTACGCCCTCATGTGAAGGGGTAGATGGCTGTCTCCTCGGAGCGCATGATCTTCCCGACAACATGTTAACCTGCACAAAACCAAACATGTTAGATGCAGGTAAATAAATATATATATATATATAATAAAAATATTAAAAAATATAAAAAAAGGGAAGAGGTGTATACAGTCTTGGCCAACGCCGAGACTAACTCTTGGCCAAGGCCGAGACCTAGTCTCAACCATGGCCGAAACAGGTTTCCTCTTGGCTGAGTCCAAAGCAAAAAAAAGAAGAAAAAAAGGAAAAAAAAGAAAAAAAGGGAAAGAAAAAGAAGGAAACAAACTATACGTTCTTTTCATGAAACCCCCAGTGTAAACCCTTGTACATATACCTCGAGTTGAAAGAGATGAGACGACACGAGGCGAGGAGAAAATAAGAGAAAAAGCACAGGAGGGGGGGCCAGCCTAGGTCAAGAGAAAGGAGAGGAGAGGGGTATTTATAACAGTCCCTAATGGGCCCAAACTGATTCCAATTAGGACTCTAATCAGTCCGTAATTAGGAGTCCTAATTGGAGCCCTATCCGAATGCCAAAACAAGCTCAAATTAGCCCGTTAATTGGCTCCTCCTCTCCCCTACATATCTGAGGAATCCTGGATAGTTATTCAGCAAAATTATTGCTGCATAAAGGCTGCTTCACGTCCGGTTCAATTGATACAAGCTCCGGAACTACTCCAAAAAGGTACACGAGTCTAAACTATTTCCTATTTTGGCCGAGAAGTTCCTGGAGATTATTTTCATAAAATTTTCTTAAGCATAACTCACCAACCTCTGAATGGGTATATGTGGATAAACTAATTCCCGAAACTCTAGTAAAATATGAGTATAAACTGAGTTGGCGTCGGACAACGCGTCTCGTATCAAAGGAATTCCTCCCACTATGGTTAATTTTACAAACGAATATCACGATAGAGAGTTCACCGATGAACCCCTAATTTTCTCGCTCAGTAATACTCTAATAAGGTATACGAGTCTAAACTGTTTCTTATTTTGTCGAGAAGTTCCCAGAGGATATCTTCATAAAAGAAACATTATTAGGGATAACTCGATTCACGCCAGTCAATGCGTCACCAACAAGGAACTCACCGATACTCCAGAAAGTAAAATGCACGAGTATAAACTGTGTTGACACCAGGCAACGCGTCGCCGCCGTAGGATTCGCTGATCAACAGTTCGAATCTAAATAAAATTGGACACCGGTCAGCGCGTCGCACTCACTAATTGAAGGCTAAAACTCCATATATTTTGACACCAATCAACGCGTCGCAACGGAGAATTCCCCAATCAACGGAGGAGTCTCGCAAAACGTTGGATGGTCAATTGGACGACAACTCACCAACACGAGTTAAATTCAAATGAATTCAATCAGTTTCAAGATTTCGACAGCAGTCAGACAATAAATGCAGCGCCGTAATACCTTCAGCTATCCTACAAAGAACTGGAGAATCTGAAAGGACTGGAGGAATCAAATATTGAAGCTAATCTCAGAAAAAATTCATTTATCGACTTCAGGTCAAGCTCTCGACGACAGTCAGCCAAAAAGTGCAGCACCGTAATGCCTTCAGCTATCCTACAAAGAACTGGAGAGTCTGAAAGGATCAGAGAAATCGAACACCGAAGCCATTCATAGGTTCCATCACATCGACTGAAGGTTGGGGCCTATCATATCCAAAGTACCCTAGGCTCGTCAAAAGTCGAGACCGAGACACTTTGGAGGGGGTATCTGTAGGCGTTGAAAATCGCTTATCAGTGCCCGAACGAGACTAGTGACAGTGGGTTGACACCGACGACCCATCTAACGATGCGACTAAGAACCGCTGACAATGTAACTACACCACAAAATGCATGGAGCGTGTCGATGACCACATGAAGTGAGTCGGCAAGGTGTATGAAGCGATGTATCATGGAATAAATCCAACAACGAAGCTTCAGGTCAGCGAGATTCGACAAGGTGAGTCGACCGAACTCGAACGTCAATGAGACGGAATTAACTGGACTCAATTGACGACAGAACTATGCCGATCAGATTCTGGAATCAACGAGACGATCAACCGAGCTCTGATTCGGCACAGCCGGATGAAAACGAGCTCAGACGGAATGGTAGACGAACAAACGAACGCCGGGACAAGAGAAAAGGCCCCAAATGAGTGCCTTGGCACGATCGAGGCACCGTTTGGTGCCTCTGCCACAGTGCTGAGGCACCAATGGTGTGCGGTCAGATTCCCCCCTCTCTTTTTAGATGCCTATAAATAGGTTAGGGGGATTCAGTTCTGGGCGTTGGGAAAAATTAGATTTTTGTGGAGCTTCATGCGAGATCTACGAGCCTTTTTGCACAGATCTGAGCACCGACGAAGGAGAAAAGTCAGATTGACGTCCCGTGCAAGCGTCGAACTCGTCCAATTTCAGATCAACATGGCGCGGAAGCGATCCGGGTCAGATCTACATCTTCACCCTCTAGATTAAGCTTCGTCTTAATCTCAGGGTCAGTGCATGACTTCCCCTTGTAGATTTCACCCACTCCGACGATCATCTCCTTCGTGAGTTGATCCCCGTCGGTATTTTATTTCCTTCGTGAAATAAATACTTCAGATCCGTAGATCTAGCACCCAAGTCTCTCCTTGGATCGGATTACGCGGTGGTCCACGGACACAAAAAATCCCCGACACAGGCAAAGACACCCACGCAAGCGAGGATCCGATAAACGGATCCTGCGTTTGTTCTTAAAGCATAAAGTTGTAATCTTTCTTTTTCGATTTTCGTTGTAAGCCTTATAAAAAGGCGATCTTGTTAGTTGAATTTCGTTGTAAGCACCTGAAGTTTGTAACGGGTTCAAATTAATGATAATCGAAGCAACTTTCACGGCGAACAGATACTTCAGTCGATATATATCCATTAGATATCGAGGTGTGTCAAAACCTGCCGTTAGATCAAGATGGAGACATTAGCAAAAGACTCTCTGGTGATGTTGAAAAAATTTAGGACATGATGGATGTTTGCATCGAGGTTGATTTTAGTAATAATGATGATATTGAAGTTGTTAACAATTACAGTGAAGGAGAAGATGAAAATGATTCATTTATGTCAGATGATGATGATAATTGATTGTTGTGCTCAAACCCTCGACATTAGTTTTGAATATTGTGTATTAGTTTGAAGTCTGAGTTACATATCATATTTCATATATCTCTCTTCAAACAAATTTTGATTGATCTTATTGCATGTCATTGAATTTGTTTTACTTGAATTATATCTAGTCATCTAGTAGTACTCAAGATCACTAGATGGTGACGGTAGGTTTTTCTTGCTTATCATTTCTTTTCCTAGTTGAAATAATATATTTTCTTTTATGTTAAAAATTATTATTGTATTTGGTTGGTCATAAAGGCTAACCACAGATTGTCCGATTATTGATTATATACTTAACTAAATGGATTACCTTCATTCACAAATATGGTAGGACGAGCAAGGGGAAGAAGCAGGACAAATGGAGTTCCGTGTCCATCGTCCTGCGAGGAAGATTTTTCAAAGGGGGTTTTTGACTTTTAGCCCAAAGTTATACCCCCACTTATTGATAAACCCATTCAATTTCATAAATATTTATGCACCCAAGATACATCCTCCCACTTATTTTTAAACCCATTCCTTATAATATAAGGTATTTATGTGTAGTATTTCTCAAAATTCCCAAAATACCCATCCTTTAATTTGTAAATAGATCTACAAATCTCAGAACAAAGGAAATGGCCGTTCTCTTGGCTTCATTGCCCAATTTCTTCCGACAATCCCTAGCTTCCAAGGTTCTCCAAGTCCTTGCAAGGATATTCATCATCACCCTCCACGGCCACTTTGAGGTTTTATGCCTCTCTGGTTCTTTTCTGCTGCTAGTGCCGTCAGATGCCATGGGTAAGGGCAGGTTATTGGGTATAGGTTGTTAGGAGTGACATGGTGGGGCAATTGATAGCGGCAAGGCCGGTGGTGATAATGGCGCGTCATTTAGGGACACGGCTTACGAGAGGCTACGTTGGAGGGGCGGCTATAGCGTCGGATACTATTGGGCTTATAGGTCAGTCATCACCAACACCGACACAGTAGCCCATGAATGATGGGTTTCAAGGGCTACCGTCGAAATTCATAAATAATGTGTGGTTGCCCGCTGAGGCTTATGGTTGGGCTGCTGGAGAAGGCAGAGATGCTTATTAGAGATTGTTGAGATTATTCTTTAGGATTTCTTATCTTTTTTTCTTCTTCCTTCATTTATCATTTTATGGGTTTTAGTTCTTTTTTCCATTTTTCTTTTTATTGCTCATCTGGAACATGTTTGCTAGTAACATTGGAGAAGCTTGTACAATTCTATAAATTCTTAGTTCTACTATGATGATAAGAGTTTGTGATGGCAATAATGCAACAATTAAGTACCTTGGGAGCTATTGCGGTACTACAATTCTTCATAACTGACATAGTGTAGCACCTTATTTATACAATGTCTGATCAAAATGTAGCACTTTATGTCAAAGAGTAACACCTTATTTGGCAAGTGTAGCTCCTTACACAATTGTATAGCTCTTTATAGCAGAAGTATAGTTCTTTATTACTAAAGTGTAGCTCTTTATTGTCTCTAAAAATATAGAAAATAAATCGAGTGAGTAATTTCTTTGATCAATGAAAATGGATGACCATGTATATAGTTGTTTATTCAATTCTAAATGCTTATATTTTATTAATAAACTGATGTTCGCGGGAAATAAAGTTGCTGATTTTTCTATTGATCTGAATCTGTTACACCTTTATGGGATTACAAACAAATTCAAACAAAGAGATCTCCTTTTTATAAGGCTTACAATGAAAAAATCAAATAAAGATTACAACTTTGATCCAGTTGAACAAACGCGGGATCCGTTTATCAGATCCTCGCTTGCGTGGGATTCTTTGCCTGTGACGGGGACTTGTTTCGTCCGTGGACCACCGTGCAATTCCGATCCAGATGGATAATGGAGATCCAGGTTCAGGATCTGCAGATCTGAGGGGCTTATTTCACGAAGGAAATAAACACCTAACGGAGATCAACTCACAAAGGAGGTGATCGCTGGAGCGGGTGAAATCTACCAGGAGAAATCACGCGCTGGACCCTAGACTAAGACACAGCTTAGACTAGAGGGTATATCTGCAGATCTGACCCTTAGATCGCTATAGATCTGGCCTCAATTCCTTACCTTACGACGTAGATCTGGAGTAGACGAGTTCGCCGGCGCTCAGATCTGTGCAGCAGGGACTCGTAGATCTTGCGTAGGGCGCAGGTGAATTTTCCAACCCGTAGAGCTCTGGCAACAAAAATCTAACCCCTGACTGAGACCCCCTCTAGATCTATTTATAGAGAATGAAGAGGGGAAGTGCTGAGGAGAGAGTCAAGGTACCTGGTGCCTCGACTTGGCCAATATGGCCGAGGCACTCTTGGCGCCTCAGCCATGACCGAGGCACCAAGTCGTGCCTCGGTCGGCCGAGGCACCTATCTGGCCCTATTTTCTGACTTTTCTGGCGTTTATCTACTGTTTTATCTGAGTTTAGTTCGTCCGGTTGTGTCAGATAAAAAATCTAGTTGATCGGATTCTGTTGATTCCAGAATGCGCTCGGTGTAATTTTGTCGGCGCTTGAGTACGGTCGACTCCGTTGATGCCAACGCCTGAGTCCAATCGACTCACCTTGTTGATTCCCACTGACTCAAGCTTCGTCATTGGATACGTCACTTCGTTGATTTGTACGACTTGCCGACTCACTTCATGCGCTCGTGTACTCGCCTTATGCGTTTTGTGGCTTGGTCGCATCGCTTGATAGTTCATCGGTCACGAACCTGCCATCACGCGTCTGGTTCGGGCACTGATAAGCAATTTTCAACGCCTACAATCTCCACTTTGAGAATCTTAGGAGGTAAAACTAAGAGTGAGATCTTCACGCCGAGAATCGAAAAGATTCAGATAACTTTCACTTTTATAGGATTCGCTACCTGATCTGAAAATGACCTTCTCGTTTATCGAGATAAAATTTTAATTTCAGCCCTAACTTTGGGAGGGCGTGACCGAAGAGAAAATGATAGAGCCCTTTTATTTATCACAAAGTAATCAGATAACTTTCACTTTTATAGGATTTGCTACCTGATCATAAAATGACCTTCTCGTTTATCGAGATGAAATTCTAATTTCAGCCGTAACCTTGGGAAGGCGTGGCTAAAGCAAAAAGGATGAAACCCTTCTGTTTAAAGGGGATCTTCACATTGAAAGTGGACCTCTTATTCGTGGAAAGAATCAAGTAGGGATTTTGCTGATGGATTGGACCAGAAAGATTTTTTAGTAGACTCACCGTCAATGAATTTGATCAGTGAGAGAATTTATGGAGGAGAATAGATTTAGGGTTATCCTCAAGGATAATGAGTGAAATATTCCATGAGGAACTTCACATCAAAATGGATTATCCTAAATATACTAAGGATAGTACTTTTTTTAGGAACTTTCCATTTATCGGCATTAATTGCCTGTCACCATTTTGGGTGATTGGACGATACACAGAGTTCGAATAGATTGTGTTTATCACAAATAGTCCCTCCCAATTGGGTTCAAACTTACCCTTTGGACAGCTTTGGGATAATGACCCCTACAACGATCAAGGCTTGTATCTTATCCTTGAGATGATAGCACGACTTTGTCGGATGGTGAATTGCTCTATGGAATACGTAGTACCTCAGATCTGTGACTTTATTTGCCTCCTCCTGATTCACTATCAGTGGCAGCTATATCTTATTGTTTCCCAGGAGGTATTTGAAAATACTAGGAACCTCGTCTTCCTTGAATGAATAGGTTTTGGGGAACCTTGGTTCTGACGACTTCTATTTTTGAGGCCATTGCTGCCATTGGGGTTGCTATTATTGCAGCGCTCACTATTGCTGTTGTTACAATTGGAATGTTTGGTTAGCACCCACTGTTTTCACCTGCTCCTTCCCTTTGCTGCGTGGGACGAAATTCTGTTTGTGCGCATATGCTGCTTGCTGGCCTCTTTCTACTTTTTTCCTTTTAGGGAATTGCTCAGCTTGCTCCCCACGGACCTTCAAGTCTCTCCATGTCTTGGAGGGTGCTGTTCCTATTGCTTCCAACACGTCCAACGTAAAGTTATTGTGGTAGGTCTGGAGAATAAACTCTTCAGTTATCGGGTCCTGACAATTCATTGCCTTGTTTCGAAACTGCTTGACGAAGCTATCTGCCGTCCCTCCATCCTTCTATTTTTTATCCAACAACGTTCTGATGGATATGTTAGTATTGTCATCAAAAAAATTAGCGAGGAACATGATCTCCATGTCGTCCCAGCTGTTACGCTCCTCGATTTGAGATGGCGATACCAATTGAAGGTAGCTCCCCCAAAGAGTGCCAACGAATGACCGACCCATCAAGGGCTCGTTATCGGGAATAACCCCCAGGTGGGATTTGAAGTAGATTAAATGTTGTGTAGGTGAGCCTCTTCTATCAAATGGTGTGAAGTTAATCAAGCTGAACTTTGATGGGTATAGAATTGAGTCCCACTCTCTCGGGTATGGACATGGAATGCCGGTCTTCTTAACTTCTTGAGAGGATATTAGAGCATTGATATTGTCTTCAAGCTCTTCCATTTTTCCTCTTTCACCCTCACCTTGCTTCAGGTTACTCTCAGTAGGATGGGTTGGGCCATCTCCACTTTGAGTGCCTGATGTAGTTTTCTTCAAAGGTGGGTTGGTAAGGATGGTTTCATCCCCTTCTGTATTGCTATCTTCTATATCGTGAGCGACATGGTGACTGGGTCTGCCTTGTTGACTAGACTCAGGTTGTGCAGCTTTTTGGCTTCGCAACTCCCTCATCTGCTACATGGCTAACTCTATTTTTGTTTTCATTTTGGCCCTGAGCTTTTCTCTGTGTTTAGCTAAGGCTTCTTGCAACATTTACGCTAGCGTTTTAGGAGTGATAATATAAGCTTCTCTAGCCTGACATACACTCGATATCGTGTCATCAGATGCTATCCCTGAGTAGGCATTGGAGATCTCATCTTCAGATGAATCCCCCTCATGCATCCTTCTATAATATCTGCATTTTGTAGCTCGTAGTTGTAATCGAGACATTCTCTGGGAAATTCAGGCGCCGACTTTTCCTTTAGGAGTGAAGTCAGGATCTGTATCTGCTGCGGCCTCTCCTTTTTCTTTGTTTACCATGTTAATAGTAACTTCAGAGAATTCGTCTCGTTGGATAGCACACTTTCTTCTCGGAAATGCTTGGCCTTGGCTTTGACTTTTTTGCTGTTGGCAGGGAAAGCCTTTCGAACACTGAAGCTCTTTGCGGACGAGCCTTCAACTTGGAGCAATCACATCCTGATAGTAATGTCTTGATCAACCGTGCACACGAGTAAGAACAATCTATTTCATCAATTGTCCTTTTTGTGTGTTGTTCCCCCTGCCTGATAATGCGATCGACTAGGGTGCCCTATTGCTTGCCATTGTGGGTCATCGTGGATTGCACTTCCACCCCAAAGTGTAACGTTGAATTTGATTAGAAGACATGTCTTCTTTTGGGGACGTTGACCATTTGACTTGGCACACTCGCTAGGAGGCACTTTTGATCATTTGTCAACTGAGGTTGCCTTTGCATGAACCAAAATTGTATGGTCATGTCTTGTGACTTTGCGAATTACACGCTTACAATTCTTCCCCTCAGCAGACTCGCGGACCCCCTGAGGGATGCTCAAATGAGATGTGATAGGAATTCTTAAGGCTTGAGATGTCTCATCTTGCTCGAGACACTTCTGAACACCAGTTTGATTCTAGGCACGACCCCCAGTCTACTGTCGTGTATGGACTACATGACCCAAGCGTTCCTTCACTAGTGCTTTGCCTTGGTTTCTAGGCTGTGGACAAAGGTGATTAAGCATCAAAGTTGTGAGTTTGGATGGGTTCTCGGGCTTTGTCGTTGATTCAAAAGCAGGAGAAGTGGATGGATGAAGCTGAGGAGAACCCTCTTGGTCGGGACAGTTGGAAGTGTCCTGGCTAAGATTTCTTTGACCTAGACACTTTGGACTGTCTCGGTCAAAGGCTCTTTGGCCGAGACAGTTGGAAGTGTCTCAGTTAAAGGCTCTTTGGCTGAGATAGTTGGAAGTGTCCCAGCCAAAGACAGAGCCTTGGGCCAGATTCTATCTTGAACTTTGTGCAGATTTCGGGATCCAAGCTTTTTGAATTGATCCCTTAGTTGATTTCAACTCTTGCACCTTGCATATAATAGCACACGCATGGGCAACATGCGCACGATGCTTTTGGGCCCGCTCCTTCCTCGTCAAATGGGTCCTCTTGATGGGAATCTATTCTTCCTTGATCGGAGTGCTGAAAGAATGGAATTGAGACGCCGTAGTTTCTTGATGCCTCTGATTACATGAATTTGTATAATAGTGAACTCTGTCCGTAGACTCCATGGCCTTGCAAATTGGCGGGCCATCTTTTGATGCTATCTCTGACGAGCCCTCTTCGTTAGAGTTGTAGAGATCCTGTAAGATGACTCTTGCATTGGAATAGAGTCACCATGAGCAGAGCTTCCGGCTTTGTAGTTTGTCGGGGTATTGTTGTGAGGGGAAACCTCTGCCAGAACTAGGTGAGATTCATCACTCTTGGTGATAAGTCAGACTTCCCTCCTTAGAGATGAAATCCTCTGATGCTTTCGAGATGAGGAGGATCTTGATGAAGAGGAGGAGAGGTACTCTTCAAACTTGGCTTGATCGAAGACGTAATCTAGTCCATCGATCATGAGTTCAGCTTGATCATTGTTTGGCTGTGACACAATAGCCTCAACGTTGAGACTATTAGCTCCCACTGTGGTCGCCATCATGTTTCCACCGAGAACTAGTTGGTTCTTCGTAGTTTCCATTTCAAAACATTTCAAAATGAAAATAAGTGAAAGATTACACGTGTAACTCTCTCTATTACAAAGAAAATAATCTCACTCTCTTACAAACTTGAACAGAAGTAACTACATAGCGAGCTCCTACTTGCGTGGGTTCTTTGCCTGTGCCGAGGGCGCGTCGTCCATGGATCACTGACCAACGATCGTTGAATTGACGGGGTAGAGTTTATGTTTCGCTAAGGAAACAAGAACTGAAGTAAATATCTTAGCCAAGTAATATATCTACTCTTCCTAAGATTTAAGGTGAAGCGTAAACTCGAGGAATTTCCAAGTGGAATGTTCTTGAAGTCTTTCTCTGCTCTTTTTAGATCTCTCTCTCTCCAAAATTCACTGATCCCTAAAAGTCCCAGATTCAAGATTCAAGATCCCCCCATGGGCGTAGGGGGCTATTTATAGCCTTTAGGAGGTGTAACCGCTGAAAAGAACACAAGTTGTGACCTGCCAGAATTGCATAGTGGCCGAGACACTTTTTGTGTATGGGCACAAAACTATCTCAGCCAAAGGGGTCGGGCTGCTGGCTGTTGTAACAGCTCTTCCCTCTTTTAAGGCATGTTTAATGAACCATTTATGCGCTTAGTGGGCGTTTGTTAAGGATGTAATTGCCCACTAATGTAAATGAATGTCCCACGTGTTGAAAAGGTCAAAGGGGCCCCATAAATAGCAATAAAACATGTGGAAATATTTCAGATATAATAAGTATCTCAGCAATGGTCGAGACACAACAAGTGTCTCGGCAATGGCAAGACACAATAAGTGTCTCAGTCAAAGTCGAGACACAACAAGTGTCTCGGTAATGGCCGAGACACAACAAGTGTCTCAGACATGGCCGAGACACTAAGTGTCTTGAACATGTATGTGCTAGTTTTACCCCTGTGGTTGATTTCCTTAGATTTTGATACGTCATTCTTCAATCTTCTCATGATTAAATCGCACATAGGGTTCATCGGCAATTTTCAATGCCTGTTGTCCTTATAAAAGGTCTAGATAATCCTAGAGATTAGAATTTTCGGATATCTAATACCATTCGCTAGCACACCAAGCTAGGAGGAGGAAGAAGAGAGTGTTTGCACATTGTTTGTCAGCTTCGAGAGATTTTTTCGGTAGAAATATTTTCATGCAAGTACCAACTTGCTATCTCTCCGCCATTGATTCCTTTTGTACATTTAACTTCTTGGTATTAAATGTATTTGATCCATCATGATAATCTATGTTCTCCTTCTGATATATGATCTTGTTTATATTGATATTTTGATGTTTAATACATGCACATAGGAAAATTTTACCTTAGAACTCTAGAAATGTGGAAATCCAGTGAACCATGTTTTATATATGTAATTTATGTTAATAGATTGTTTTCCATGAAAATAATGAGATTTCACGTTGTTTTTAAAAGTTGTTTTAAAACCCTAAATTGTAAGTAAAAATCATGTGTTCGCAAAACCATGATGCATGATATGATTTCTATGCATGAAAGATTCGTGACTTTTTGTTGAAAAGGTATAGGAAAATATCCCTAAAATAATAAGGAAAAGATATGTGAAACCCTATGTTAAAATTTATTAAAATTTGCCAAAACTCAGATTTCAAATGTCTGGTTGTAAAATTCAGCTGTCTGGTTTGAAAACCAGCTGTCTTTATACTATTTTTCTAAAAATTAGTTATTTATAGTTTTTAAACTAGATGCCTAGTTCCAAATGTCAGACATATGGGTAATAAATCAAACGTTTGGGGCAAAATATTCAGAATCTTGAAAACGATCTGTATTTTTATGTTCATGAATCATTTGGCTCTGTATATTTTTTGTATAACCTCCTTTGATATTGAAACTTTACGAATACTTTTATTAGTGAGTTTTGGAAGCATTTAAATATTTATTTGATAATTTTGACTTTTCACATTCATATTTATTTGATTGAACCAAAAAGATTGATGAAATATGATTCTTGAATTGGAATATTCAGCCCAAACTCAATACGGATTGCTACCAAGTTGAAATTGATGTTTTAATAATGTGGGAAATATCGTTCAACTATGAAGGATTATACCCGTATCCTTTTGTATTACACATGCAAGCCACATTGATTAGGAGTTTAAATATCGAATATTGTCTCAATCAACGTGACAAGCTTTTAACTGAGATCGTGGTGGGCAGAAGATGTATAAACTTGTTAGCTACAGGTTTGTGGATAAGATACATTTAGAAGAGATAACATCTACATTTAGAAGAGATAACATCATCAAATACTTAAAACTTGCTTTTCTGAACTCTTAGAATTTTTATATTCCTTGCTAAGTATTAAGTGATGATGTATAGAGTATGAGTGTGGGATTTGCAACCTCCATGCTTTGTGTATTTGGATTTCTCACTCAATAATTAGTCTTGTAATATAGAAAAGCTAAGATTAGACAACATCGAGTGTAATCAGCTTAAAATAAATTGATATGAACACATTGAGTTTATAAATAGGGAGAGTAAATAATAATTCAGCTTTTTAAGGTGTGAGATTTATTTTGGCCATTTTGATGAGTTTACCGGAAGTCCATTCGATTTTTGAGTTGTGATTTTTGTTGTCCACCTTAAAATGACCTAATTATTTATTTAATCTCATATAACATATAATTAACTTAAGAGTGTTACATATTGTAATATGTTTTGCGCATGCTTGTATTACACATATGAGATGAGTAATGTGGTATGTTTAATTTCTTTACATTCATATGTTTGTGAAATAGAGACATCTAAAGCTTTGAGCTATGAGCTTCAAAATTTTTCTTTTGAGAAATACATCGAGTAGGGGTATTTGGCATAGATTGAGATTTAAATTTTGATTTAGTATCTACTCGATCATGTTTTTATCTTTCCGCATAGCTTTTGGTTTTTTTCTCCTTTTGGATCATTGTTGAATATATCATTTTTGAACATTTCTTTCATTTGATTTTATTTGTATAGTCAATAATATTTTTTACTATTCAGTCGTCTGGACCCTACCCTTTAGCGGTACTTGCTATTATTTACTCTGATGGATTTTCTTTGTTATTTTTATCTTTTTCTTATCTTTTTCAGGAGGTTGGTGTATTCCAGAGTAGATAGTTGGTTGAGTCGAGAACAGTGGTTCCACAAGTATATAGTGATTTGATTTTTTATTTTTGGAAATAAATTTATATTTTATATTCTTATGGATTCTTCGATGAATTAATTTTTATAGAATATTTCCCAAAAATTTATGTGTAAGGAAAAAATATGTAGTTAAGAGGCTTAAGTATATCATTTGGATATCATTGTTGTGTAGGTGGTGTGTTGCCTTCCTAGTCATGTGCAGTTTAGATCTTGGGTCATGACAGGATTTTAGTGGTATTAGAGCCAAAGTTCAAAACTATTTAGACCTTGTTTTTAGAAATTGTTGAAAATTTGAGCTTTGGATTAATTTTTTGTGAGAAAGGATTTACTTTCTGAGAAAACAAATTTTTTTTCAAACCAAGGTTTTGAAGTGAACTTGCTCGATTTGATATTTTGAAAACTTGTGAAAATGTTGAGATAATTTTGGGAAAGTGACTATTGGGCATCATTCTCACAATGACCAAACTATTCCTACGCAATCATTAACCGCCAAGCACAAAATTGAGATATATTTCATTCCTTAATTTCCTATTGTTTTCAATTAGCGCAAAATCACACATATTCATATCTTGTGCACATATGTTATCTTTGAGCTCACAACACAACCTAAATCACATCTAATATCACATGAGAATATATGCATATGGAATGAAGGAGCACGCATGATTATAAAGGATAATTAGACTTCCTATTTACATGGACACTAGAGGAAAGTTAACTCGATAAAGGAAAAGCAAGTGTTCAAACACAACACAACACAACAAGGATATGGAAATATAAAGCATTATTACAGAAACTAAAAACAAGCTATCCTAGATAACTATCCAGAGGCTCCAGACTTGAACTCGTCATTTGAAGAAGCACCAGGGATCCTTCGAGAAGAAGAAGCATCACATGCACTAGCAAAAGCACCATCAGCTATAGCCATTCCACAGCCATGTTTGTGGCCACATGAGTAGCAACATGCATCGGGGTAGTCATATCACAAACAGCCTGATGAGCATCAGAACGACCTGGAAAGCTATATTAGTCAATCACTTCCATCCTAGTCTAGATGCACTGAGCGTGATGATCATTGTACATCAACATCTGTAGATGGTTAAATTACATTTTCTAGTCCAATGTTCAGCTTGGATCTAAGAAGTAGACACCCATGGGCTAAATACTTCAAATAGGCCCAAACTCAAGCCCACAACAAGCTGCAGCGTAACTCGCCTAATAGAACTTGCGAACTTCACCAGATAGCTTACCTCAACCTGACCCAATCGAGTCAAGAGTGGGTCGACTTCCAATTCAGACTTTGGGTCGAGTCCAAAGGCGTCATCGAGTCGACCAAGTCACGAGTCAAATCTGTGCTAAATTCAAACTCGTCAGTGAAGTTCGCTAACTTGGTTATAGCAAACCCACAAATACCCATATGGGCTGCGTCACCCACAATCTAAAGGAGAAGGCCTACCCATGTTCAGCAAATTTTGCGCAAAGTCTTCTAGCGAATTTCGCCCACGAAACTATTAGGCGAACTTCACGAGTTGAACTTTTTGAGCGCTATTTTCAAGGGATAACTGTTCCCCCACTATCTTCAAAATTATTGGCCACTTAATCCACAACTATCTCTCTCTCTCTCTCTCTCTCTCTCTCTCTCTCTCTCTCAGCCTATAAGAGGAAGGGAAATTGTTCATTGGACACACAGAGCATATGCGCAAACTTGGCATTTGGTTTGGCATTCCTTCATCCAAAGAAGACCGTGCTAGCTTCCAATAGATCAGAAATCATCCACAAGTAAGAGACTCATCGCTTTAGTCAAACCGTCAATGGAGTACAAGATTGATGCTCCATCAGCACACGAAAAAGAACCATGTCCTATAAATTTTTCTTATTTTGATTATAATCTTTGAATTGTAATCTGTGTAAATTGCTATTCAAAAGACTCGAAAGGTGACTCTGCTACAGACCTCTTTCTCCTCTGACAAGAAAATTGTGTTGCGGTCCAACACTTCGACCCTTGGGTCTTTTGCTGAGTCATTGGTCATTGAATTTGACCAAGCGAAGTTTAAGGAATTCATTTCCTCTAACCAATCATTGTTGGGTACCACTAGGAGCTACCACAAAATTCACCACAGTGTGAAACCAGGGTCAAATTTGACCCCGCGTGTGTCAGGTGAATCTCACCAAAAATAGTTTGAGCTTCACTGGAAGTCAAACGAACTCCGCCTAGAGTGAGGAAGTATTGACGCTCACTTCAATAGAGAGCCAAGATGTTTACACGTCTTCTAATTTGGGACATCAGTCCTCAACCCCTTTGGGGGTTTGCTTTAAAGCATCTCGCGATGCTCGCTGTGTTTCTTCAACAGAAGCAATTACTGTACCAAAATAACCACAAGGGAATAAGATCACTAATTGTGATTCATCTGACCATGCTAAGTGAAGTCAAAACAACATCGTCACGGGCAACGTTTGTACACTCAAGCCCAATGTGGTGAAGTTGACGCAAATCAACTTGGAACTTCTACCGATCTAAGAGAGTTCCTATCTCTAAAGAGATCATGCAAATGTGAGCATTGTACGACTCTGAGAGAAGCAGTTATGACAGTTCAAAAGAATTTCCTATGTAAATCTCTTCCTGAAAAGGGATTAATCTTTAGTCATCTTAGTCAAAATCCTAACCCTTCAGAGGTTGGGGTTAAAAGACGACGATGTGCTTGAGAGGGTAACAATAATCTTCAAGGATTCACAGTCAATATGACCAGTGTTGCCTCTGAAGATGAAGAAGAAGATGCCAACAGTCATTCTGATCCTAGATATTCCCCTAGTATTGGAAGATGAAGAAGAAGATGCCAACAGTCATTCTGATCCTAGATATTCCCCTAGTATTGGAAGTATATTGCCAGAAACTGATGGTGTGTATCATCACACCAGTTCAAGGAAAGGGATGGCAATCCCATTTGACTACTCCCTCCTCCAAGTACGTGTACCGCGAGTTTTGCCTCAGGTCAACCAGCCCACCATTAGTGGTGCTAATTTTTCTATAGTGTCAAATGCTACTCCCAACTCGAGTCAAGAGCAGCAATAGGCCGCAGACATGATGGAGCGAGAAGGTCTTCTCCAACAAATGGAAACCTAAAGAAAAGCTTCAAAAGAGTGATTCAAGCGATTGGAAAAGATGCTTAGTTAGCCTATGGTGGCTACTCAACCACTTTCGAGTTCTTCAAAAGGGAAATGATCGATTATACTGAATCTTCCTTGGAGAAAGAGCAAACACATCAAGGTGATGTAGATTCTAATCATTTTGGATTGAAAACATCAGTGCCTCCTAAACCAAGTCAGGAGGCAAAGGTCCTAGAGGACCTACAAAAGCAGCTCAACGCTCTCACACATCGCCCATAGCTAAAGAAGGTTGGGATTACTCAACCTTATCCCATCAAATGGGATTCTGTTCCTAATCCGATGAAGTTCAAGCCGTCGATGTTACACACAATTGATGGCAAAGGTTCTTCGAGCCAACACATCTACTGCTTCTATCAATAAACAGGGAACATAGTAGGGGAATGATGCTATTAAGGCGTGACTTTTCATTGGCACCTTGTAGGGGATAGACTTTGATTGGTTCCAAAATCTACCGAAAGGGTCAATTAAGTCTTGGGCTAATCTGGAATCTCAGTTTCTCTCTCAATTTCATGAGGAACAATCAGATTTGACCATGGCCAGACTTCTTTCTGAAAGGCAAAGAGGTGATGATTCGGTCCGAGATTACATCGAGTGGTACCGTAATATGAGCTTGCATTGCTAGGATGTGCCATTGCCGATGCTATTTCAGACATGTTGGCACAATTTCCTGAGACTTGTTGAAGTCCATATGGGTGTTGCCAAGGCTCATACCTTGAAAGACCTAATGGAGCAAGCTGAGATTGCAAAAAAAATAGCAGAACGATTCAACAAGTTTGATCCTCATTCGAATAAAAAAGAGGGTAAGAACAAATAGAGACCATCGTCCTAGTCAAAAGCCAAAGAGACTTTTGCAGTCTAGCTTAAAAGCCCGACAATCAGAAGAAGGAGCCGAGGAAGAATGCTCAACGCACTTATTCTTTCAAAGACAAGCTTACAGTAGCCATTTTCCACATCCTCAACAAGGGTAATCGGTTAAAACATCCTAAAATTTGACACCCCGAGGAGATTGGAGAGACTGATGATCCCAATTACTGTCTCTATCATAGAATGTTGGGACACCCGACAAAGAACTGTCATATTCTCAAGGATAAAATATAAACTTTTGTTGACTAGGGAATCCTCAAGCTCCAACCTGAACATAAGAAAGTCATTGCTAACATGGTGACTCTTCAATTTGGGTTTATGCCAGAAATACAGACTCAAGATGGAGTTGTACCCATTCCCACTGCGAGAATGGAAGTTGTTAATCATGACCAACAAAATCAATAAAGCCAAGGCTTGGTCCCTCTTACTATGGCAAAGGGAGAAATGATGTGGGTTCATCCTAACTTCCTCCAAGATGAGCACTGGACTCTTTCAAAGTCAAAATTGAAGGGTAAATGCAAGAAGAAATCATGTAATGTCATCTCTACCATCATAGGAGAGGAATCTCTACAAATCTCTTCACTTACATATTCAGAGGAGGAGAAAATTATCATGATGGGTACTAGATCTGGCAAACATTATCTAAAGAATTATGATTAGCCAGGACCCTCCAGACAACCTAAACCGGTCAAGCAAAAGGAGACTCGGTTCGACAAAACATTGCAACGTCCCACAGTTAACTCCAAGGCACCATTCCGGTATGATACTGTGGCCAAGTTAGCTAACATCCCGACTCATATAACCTTATCTAAGGATATGAGAGAGGCTTTGAAAGAAGCCCTAGATGATAGTGAGGTGTTTCTCGCTCACATGTCTAAGCCTCCTAGGACGAAGAATACAAACAGTGCTATCAATCCAACAACAGACAATTTGCATTACCTTCACTACGGATGATATGCTTATCAAAGATCATCATCACAACCGACCCCTCTATTATACTAGATATATAGGATCAACGAAGGTCGAGAGGATTCACATTGACCCAGGGTCTGCCTTGAGCATAATCCCGTGAAGGCTTCTTAGTTTCTTGGCCATCCCCCTTTAGAAGCTTTTGAAAACTACTACCACCATTTTCAGATTCAACTCTAGCAGTAGCCGATTGCTCGAGAAGATCCATCTCAAGTGTTTGTAGACGATTAAACTATACTCTCTCTTGGGGACTAATTCTCAGTCTGAGTCCAAGAAGCGAACGACCATGGGCTTAACACTTTAGATGAGCTCAAATATAAGCTTATGATAGGCTACAGCGAAGTTTGCTCGAGTCACATGTGAATATGAGTGCATGCTAAACTCTAGCCTAGCTCATCCAAGTCAAAGAAGACCTGAGTCTGAGTCAATCCTTAAGTTAGACTCTAGGTCGAGTCGAAACATGTCTTCAAGTCAAACTTTTGACATAGTAAAAAGGTGTTCTCAAATTGGACTCTGGGCTGAGTCCAAGTGTAGTAGCGAAGTCCGCTCAAAGTCTTATGCGAACTTCACCCAAAAGACCTACGTGGGCCACGTCATCCACATCCCAAGGATTGTAGGCAAACAATTGATCTCTCAAGTCTTGAGAGGCCTAGATCAATACTCAGCACAAGTCTAATACTTGAGTCCGATACAGGCTCAAGAAGTGGCCACCCAGATCGAAGTGAACGCCCAGATCAAAATGGCCCAAACACATGCCCATAGCGGAGCTCGCCCAAGCTATAGCGAAGCTCGCCCAGGTCATAATGAAGCTCGCCCTCAAGACCGAGTCAAAGTGAAGCTTCAATCAAAGTTCACCTAAAATGAGCTTCGCCTAAATAGACCATGTGGGCCATGTAGCGAAGTTTGCCGAAGCCACAATGAAGCTCGCAGAAGTCGCAGCGAAGCTCGCTTAAATAAGCTTCACGCAATAGCCCATGTCAGTCACGTCACCTACGTTCTAAAGAAAGTGGACTACCTCCATTCTGGTAAACTTCGCTCATGGCCATTATTAGCGAACTTTACCCATGGCTGTTATTGGTGAACTTCACCCATGGCCGTTATTGGCGAACATTACCCATTACCGTTTTCAGAAGCTACTTTTAAAGAAACAGTTCACCCCACTAACTCACCCATTTAAGGAGGGTTAATTATCACTAACTCAATTATTTAAAGGGGAGTTAATGATCACTAACTCACTCATTCATGAGAGTTAAGGCCCACTAACTCACTACATAATATTCCCAAGCCAATAAATAGGCTTGACCAATAAGAAGCAAAGAGGGCGGAAGAAAGGTCTTGGGGCTAACATTGTTCTTAACTAGGCTTCTTGCCATTGAAGAGAGAGAGAGAGAGAGGGAGAGAGAGAGAGAGAGAGAGAGAAAGAGAGAGAGAGAGAGAGAGAGAGGCTACATCGACAAAGAGCCCATCTCTCCTCCATTCTGATTGATCTTCATTGATCATTATTATCAGCTAATCATTTAGCTCGATCAACGATCTTTATGAGAAAGGATTCATTCTCTTCAGTTAGCCATTTAGCTTAATCATTAGTCCTTGTGAGAAAGGATTTGTTAATATCTCTTTGAGGTAAATAGCATCTATTCACTCAGAGATCATCAGACACGCAAAAGACTGGATAACACGCACGTACAAGAACAGAGGTGAAGGTGGTGTTCGGTTTCGTCTTGAAATCTCTTTATCTAGAGAAGACTACACTATCTTCAAAGAGATCAGAGATCATCAGTAGCAAAAGACCCATTGTCTTAGTTAGACCGTCAACGGAGTACAAGATCGAGGCTCCATCTGCACACAGAAAAGAACCCAGGAAATATAAATTTTTCTTGTTTCTCTTTAAATTATAATCCTTGTCAATTGTAATTCAAAAGACCTGAAACAGTTAGATTGGTAACTTGACGATGATGTTGAAATACCTTACAACTTGCTTCTTGGATGACCTTGGATCCATTCTAACATGATCGTCCCATCGACACTTCATCAACGCTTTAAGTATATTAACGAGCAGGGGGTTCTACAAAAGGTTGATGCTGAAAAGCATTCTTTTAAAGGGTTGGAGAATTACTTCACTAACTCTCTCATGTATTAGGATAATCATACAATTAAAATTGCATTTCCTAATGATGAGGACAATAGTAATGAAGCAAATAACGAACCAGATTTGAATGAGGATCCAATCTGGGAAATGGAGCCTCTTATAATTACCCTTGAAGAACCATGTTCCAACTAGTCAACCAAAAATCAGGGTGACTAGATCTTTAATGATAAAATTGGGTTTGCTTATGACTATTTTTTAAACTCTGAGTATGAAAGCTCAAGAGTTGAAGCTCTATTATCTAGGCTAGCTTTAGACTCAACTTTGTACATGCCTGTGAACGAGTCTTATTTGACTCATCAACAACTAGATAGCTTAGAAGATGCTACCTTTACAGTTCAAGCTAAAGGAGGTGCCTTAAAATCCTATTGTTTTTGGAAGGTCAAGCCACAACCATATATGTTCAGATGATGAAGTCGAAGGAGTACTAGAGTTCTCTCACTATAGCCAGCAATTTTATCAAATAATAGCAAAAATGTGGTACAATATCACCCTAAAACAAGGATTGAACTTCAATCAATAATTGAGAGTTCCTGTAATCCCCTTCATACCAGAAGGAGAGGCCTTCGATTATTATAATCAAACTAAACGTGGACTGGTACATTTTCACAGAAGCCAACTCACAAATAGGACCAGCGTTTGATGATTTCTTAAGTAGTTCTTCGACACGTCTAGTTGGGATTCTGTTATCAGCATTGGAGCCATGTTCAATGAATTTATGGTTAACATGATTTCATATTGTTGAACTAAGGATCTTGATGAATCTGAAGTGTTTGAAGATCCTGAGGATGATCCTTGGGCGAAACATCTCGAAAAACAATGAGAGTCACGCATTGAAATTAGCAAACCATCCACTGAAGATATAGTGATCCAAGTCAACATAGATGACGAAGCCAATTCCAAACCCATCTTCATCAGCAAGAATTTATCACTCACTGAGAAAGAAGAACTCATAACTCTCCTTTGAGAGTACATTGACATCTTCTGTTCTAAAGTTGATGGAGCAGATCAAGAAAGAAATTTGCAAATTGATGGAATTCGAGTTCATCTGTAAAGAACAACATCCAAATTCGCTGGCCAATATCATTGTGGTAACGAAAAAGAATGGCAAAATCCAGATCTGTATTGACTTCGGGTATCTTAATCTTACTTGTCCAAAAGACAAGTTTCCTCTCCCTATCACGGATGTCATGGTTGACAATATGTATGGTTTTGAGAGGATGTCATTCACGAATCATTTTTTCAGATACAACCAGATTAAGATGCATCAGGATGATCAGAAGTATACAGCTTTCAGGATATCCTTGAGGATATTCTGTTATACAGTAATGCCCTTTGGTCTAAATAATACTGGAGCAACTTACCAACATGTGATGAACATGATTTTTCATGAGCATTTGCGTAAGATGGTGGAGTGCTATGTTGATGACCTTGCAATTAAGAGTCTTCACAAGTAAGTTCATGTCAATGACTTGAGGATAGTGTCCAAAATCATGAGAAAACATCAACTCAAGATGAACCCTACCAAGTCTTTTGTGGGGGGATCATCAGGCAAGTTCCTTGGGTTTATAGTTACATCTAAAGAGATATATGCCGACCCTAAAAAAGTGAAAGCCATTCAAAAGATGCCGCCTCTGAGAAATCTCAAAGAACTCAAAGGTTTACAAGGGCAACTAGCCTACATCTATAGGTTCATATCCAACCTGTTCAGAAATGTCAACTATTTTAGAGGTTGATGAAGAAGGGCATTTTGTTTGTTTGCGATGCTGCCTGTTAAAAATCTTTTGATGAGATTAAGATTATCTCACAAAGACATCTGTCCTAGCCGCACTGGTTTTAGGTAAGCCTTTCTTGATTTACGTCAAGGTTATGGATCACTCTTTGGGAGCACTTCTCACTTAAAAGAATGGCGATGGTCACGAGCAAGCTATATATTATCTTAGCCGGACTGTGATTAGTGCTGAGCATCACTAAAATCCGGTCAAAAAGAAATATCTAGCTTTAACTTTTTACAATCTAAAAAAATGACACTATCTGACTTGTCAATCCATTCATATGATCTCAGGAGTCAATTCTCTACGGATACTCATGATGAAACCTGGATCCTTGAATTCCAGGTTAGCCAAATGGGTAATATCACTTTCATAATACGACATGACGTTCGTACCACAAAAAGCAGTAAAAGGCCAGGCAATAGTTGATTTTCTGACGGACCATCCTATCCCTGGGTCATCTAAATTCTACAAAGACATCCTGGACAAAGTCCTCGAGTCAAAGGTCGCTTCGGATCACTAAGTGTGGCAACTCTACGTCAATGGTGTGTCATGATGCAAACACAAAGGAGCAATCTTTGCAGGAGTAGAGATAGTGCTCATCGATCCCCATGACCATGTCCTCCCTCAGGCTTATTCATTAACTAAACCATACTCCAACAATGTGGCTGAGTATAATGCCCTCATAATTAGTTTGCAACTTGCTCAATATATAGGCGTCAAGTATTTTGAAGCCTATGGCAATTCCAAATTGATTGTCAATCAAGTCAAAGGAGAGTATAAGATCCGCCACAGTGACCTCATATCTTACCATGAATTACCAATGAACCTCGGCTATTCATTCGAAGGCTTCTACATCAATTAGGTAGCCTACCTCGAAAATACTCATGCAGACACTATGCACCACTCACAGTTACTCTTGTCTTGACTCCTAGTGTACTAGGCGTATTACAGTGGCTAGCCATCAATTGTGCTCTCTAAAAAAATTTTTGGAAGCCAACGAAATGCGTATTATGACAACTCGTTTCGAGCTGAATAATTAGCGTTATCCGATTATTGATTACGTCTTGCACGAAATTTGGCCAGATGATCCGAAGCAAGCCACCTCCATCCAAAGAAGAGCCTCACACTTGTTCAATGATTATGCCATGTAGACATTGTATCACTGATCATTCGATGCAATACTACTTCGATGCTTATCACCAAGCAAAACTCGAGAGGCAATCAAAGAAGCCCATGAAGGTACACGTGGAGCTCATCAACCCAGTCCTAAAGTCTAAGATCGACTTCATCGTTTAGGCTTTTACTGGCCAACGATGATCGCAGCTGCAATTGCCTATGCCAAGAGATGTTGTTCGTGTCACTTTCACCCTAATTTCCTGCATCAATTGCTGAAAGAATTACATTCGACTGCCTCCTCATGGCCATTCGAAACATGGGGCATGGATACTATTGGGCCAATTAGTCCACCATCTACCAAAGACCATTGGTTCATTTTGGCCATCACCGACTACTTTTCCAAGTGGGCCGAAGCTGTCCCGCTTAGGGAAGTCAAAACTTCTAACATAGTTTAGTTCATGAAACACCACATTATCTATTGATTCAGCATTACACGGAGGATCATCCATGATAACGGTCCACAGTTCATCAGCCGACCATTCTTCGCGTTTTGTGACAAATTCTGAATCTAAGATGTGGCTTCTACGTCATATAATCCGGCCGCAAACGGGCTAGTAGAAGCTTTTAACAAAACTATCATCAAGCTTCTCAAGAAATTCATCTCCTTCAACAAACAAGATTGGGATGAAAAGCTTGGAGAGTGTTTGTGGGCTTATCAAACAACAATCTGCACTCCCATAGACACTACGCCTCTCTCCCTAGTATATTGTTGTGAAGCTGTAATATCATTAGAGATCCAAATGCTGTCATTAAGAATTGTCCTTGCTGAGAAAATGATGACTAAGGAATATCATCAAAAGCGTCTCTAAGAACTAGAAGCGCTAGATGAGAAAGCTCTACAATGAATTGAGATTTACCAGTCGTGGATCTCGAGAGTCTTCAATAGGAGAGTCAAAGAGCAATCCTTCAAAGAAGGCGATCTAGTCTTAGCTATTCACCGACCCATGATCGTGACATATAAGACTAAAGGAAAATTTTAACCCAAATAAAAAGGCCTGTTTGTAGTAAAGACGATCTACTTAAATGGAGCATATCGCCTAATTGACCCAAATGGCAACATGCTCGAGGCGCCAATCCATGGGAAATTTCTCAAGAAATATTACCCTTGATTTCTAGCCACAATTGTATTCCCACTGAGATATTGATCACGTTTAAGTTTCCACCTCTAACTGTAAACCTTGATTTAAATATCCCAATTAAATCCCCAACGAGTCATCAAGTTAACACCACACCTCTGCTTGCTCCAAATACATCAACACCGTCATGTTAACATTACACTTCTAAACGGTTTGTGCCCCAATACCCAACTAGTTTACATCACACCTCTGTCGGTGTGTCTTTTCGAATTTGACCGGTTAACATTACACCTCTGTTAATCCATCTTTCTC
Source organism: Asparagus racemosus (assembly GCA_037177215.1). Taxonomy (NCBI): domain Eukaryota; kingdom Viridiplantae; phylum Streptophyta; class Magnoliopsida; order Asparagales; family Asparagaceae; genus Asparagus; species Asparagus racemosus. The sequence continues at coordinate 26,473 of JBAKGM010000276.1, forward strand.
AAAAATCGATTAGTTAACATTAGACTTCCATCAATATCCTACCGTTAAGTTAACATTACACTTCCAAACGATAGTCATCCTCTAGACTCCTCTGAATTTGACTGGTTAACATTACACCTCTATCGGTTGATCTATTTAGCATGTTAACACTACACCTCTATCAAAAAATCTAATACTGTCATGTTAACATTATACCTCTGAATAATATCAAACCTGATACGTTAATACTACACCTCTATCAGTTTGATTCTACCATCCCTCTCTCCCCAACATAGATACCAATACAATATGTTAATACTACACCTCTATCGTACACGTATCAAATAGCAAAAGTTTTTTATTATTATAAAAAGAGCTAAGTTATTACAGAAGGGAGAATCCTAAAGGAAAAAGGGAAACAAAGATCGAATGCGCTCAACATGTTCGGCCATCTTAACCTCTCTAGCATCAAGAGCACATTTTAGAGCTCTTTCTTTCAAGACCTCTGGATTGATAGGACTGAGAAGTTTGCTAAGAAGTCCAAGAGACTAAATTGGTGACCCTTGCTTAGACAAAGTTCACCCAAAAGCCTAATAGGCCAAAATAGTGAGCCTCACCTGATAAGCGAAGTTCGCCATGTCGAGCACCATTAATGGCTGTTGTTAAAGACTCACCATCGTGAGTGAAACTCATTAAAAAGACTAGAAACGGTCATAAAAATCATGCCATTGGTAGCAAAATAATATTGAGTACTCTAAGGCACTATTGAAGCACGATGGAGGCTATTCTTGGCAGATCAAGAGATCACCATTGTTGGGTTTGAAGTTTACCTAATGTCATCTCGAGTTGCAGAGTCACAACATCGGTTCTTGACTGACAAGACCTACCAGCGACACCTCTTCCTCTTGAGATCGCACGACAAGGAGCTATTGAAGGAAAGATTTGGCGTTGAAAAAGATTTTGGTGGGTTTTGAGAAAACTAGGTGTAGGCGTTAAAAATTGCCTATCAGTGTCCGAACGTGACTCATGCCGATGGATTGGCAATCGACGACCCATCCGAAGATGCAACCAAGAACCGCTGACGATGTAACTGCACCACAAAATGCATCAAGAGAGTCAACGAATGCATGAAGTGAATCGGCAAGGCATGCAAGTCAGTGAAGCGACGAATCATGGAATAAATCCAACGACGAAGCTTCAAATCAGCGAGTTTCGACAAAACGAATCAACAGGATTTAAACGTCCACAAGACGGGTCAACTAGACTCAAACGACAATGGAATTGAGTCAACCGAATTCTAGAATTGACGAAACAGTCAACCAGGCTCGGTAATCGAGGCAACTGGATAAACCGGGTTCAAAAATCGCTGGAATAGGGTTGTGAGCAAGGCCAAAAGTTGAGAAGACTTAGCCAAGACCGAGAAAGTCTCAGCCAAGGCCGAGATAGCTCAGCCTTGATCAAGGCACCTCAGCCAAGGCTGAGGTGCCCTCAGTTGGTCGAGGTGCCTCGGCCTTGACCGAGGGCACCTCGGCCAAGGCCGAGGTGACACGGCCAAGGCCGAGCCACTTCCCCCCGTAAACGCCCCAAACCCCCCCTCTCTTTCATTTGCCT
>JBAKGM010000277.1:0-16953 GCA_037177215.1 Asparagus racemosus
GTGGAAAGTGATGGAAATATCAAAAAGTGAAGGAAAGTGGAGATTGGAAAGTGGAGGAAAGTAAACAAACAGCCCCTAAGGGGAAAAGACTTTTCTCCTCGAGTGGAGAAAGAAATAAATTTATTTGAACAGGAGATGTCAATGGCAGAAATGATTTCTTGAGATTGAGCAAGTAAGAAATAAACGAAGCAACAGAACAATTGCTTTAGGATAGAGAGAAATTAGGAGAACTTTTTGAAAGACAAAAATTCCATTTCTTATTTTAGCTCATATTTATTTTTTTATCAATTTAAAAATTCAAAATTGCCTAAGTTTAGAGCACCAAAGCAAACCTCAGGATGGGTTTCGCAACTCACACTAAATTCAGAGGGTTTTTCTTTCCCTTTCCCTTTTCCTTTTGAAATTAACCTGTATTACTTCTATCTAGAAGGAGGCAGAGAGAACTCAAACACAGAGATTCAGTTTTAAAGGATCTTCAATCTATAAGGACCTAGAATTTGATAATAATAAGTTCTGAACTCCGCACACGTAAGTTATCATGTCATATGTGCCCTGCGGACCTGTTATTGTCGGTACGCATATTCGAATTCTAAATGATGCATACTCGACTAAAAAGATCTAAATAAACATAATATTTTTACAAAGAAAAAAAAATTAGGGCAAAAGTACTTCTCCAAATCCTAAATTAACAAACACACGACTCCTGGAAAAGAATGAAGCCCAAAAAAAATTTAAAAAAAAGGACGCAACAATCTTACAACAACACATGCCACTTAAAAGAAAATAGAAACACGTCAATAATACAACACATCGTAAGCTACAGTTATTACCAGCCACAATCACTTTACACTACAAAACTTGCATCTGTACAAAAATACACTCCCCAACACAACCCTAAACATACACATGCAAATTTTTTTCGTTCTTTTTCTTCTGAAAGCGTTTATGGCCCTGGCCTTCCCTGAACTAATGAGACTTCCAGATTTTCTTTTTTTTCCCCTCTTTTCCCGGGTTTGGTTTTCTTAGGTACACCCTGAGCTTGCACACTAAAACAAAAGTTGAAAACGAAAAGAAACAGTACGCCTCATCAAAGAAAAGAGTCCATATACTGATACCGGTGTCTCCTCCTGAACTCTAAAAGGCTCCCGTAAAATCGGTCTGCTATACCAACAAAGAGAGCTTCAGTATCAGGACTGAAACTGATACCCGCAATCTCACCGAAAAGGTCAATCTCTTGAGCCTTGCAATAACCGGCCCCCACATCGAATACATGAACAAAGTCTGCAGGCTCAGCCATGGCCATAAAACGACCATCGGCTGAGAACTTAATACCACGGATTGCTCCCATCCGTCCCTTGAGGACAGCAACGGACTCGGATAATTTCCTTATATCCCACAATCTGCAGGTTTTGTCTTGATTCCCTGTAGCCAATATGTGGCCATCTGGGTGCCAAGCAGAAGAGAAAGAATAGTCCAGATGGCCCTTTAGATTGCCGATCATCTGCAGTTGTTTAAAGAACCAAATAGCTTGAGAAAAAAGAAATTGATGCAATAAGAATGGCTCGAGAAGATAATAGTACTTACTTTTCCCGACTGAGCATCTGCTATTAAACAATCTGTGTTGTCTCCGAGGACAGCAAGAAACTTCCCATTTGGGCTAACTGAGGTACTCTGCAATAAAGAGAAGGATATCAGTAAGCTACACAGTTATAGATTATATTATGAACTATAGTTACATGTAAACTCGAGGTCACTAGAGTACTCACGTTTATGGACCAAGAATACGAAAGCCGATTGAGCAGAGCAAAGTTATTGGCATCAAAGATCCTCACATAACAATCATTGTTAGCAGTCATCACTCGAAGGGAACCGCTGAAGGGAAAAATTAGTACGATGTGGACTCAAGAGTTAAGAACAAGGAAAAATTGCATACGACTCCCCTCATCTATACCTTCACTAGCACTTATCACACCTCAACTATTTTTGTAGAAAATCATAAGGGAAGGGGGCTATTTGCAATTTATTCTTCTCAAAATGGTAACTCAGGGCTGTTAAGTGGTACTGAAGCTACAGTTGAGGGGGATTCTATACAATTTACTCCAAAAACAAGTACAGAGTGATGAATGATATCTTACTTCCGAGTGCAATAAACATCTACAGCGTTGGTGATGGCATTATTCTCATTGGTTACTTTTCCGCAGAACGCGACTCCACGATTATTTAGGTACTGGCAAAACAGCAGGAGTATGTCAATCCTTATTTGTGTAGATAAATCTAAAAAGATAACCATATATGGCCTTCTAATCTACCTTACAAATGAGCTCCCCTTGAAAACCACCAGCAACTATCAAGTTATTTTTCACGACCATGGTGCCGATTTGTACTCTAGAAAGTGGCTGTGCACATGAAGATCCATACTTCTGCAAAATAGTGAATTAGGATGATGTTAATCTTCATAAAGAAAAACGCGGTGTCCGATTGTTTTTCCTCTTTTTTTTTAAACATTGATTGTATGTGTTCGCATACCATCCAATGAAGTCAAAATAATAATCACCTGAGTAGGGACAATTTTCCCAGATACATTTAGCACTTCTTTGCCTCTTCGAAGCAGTGATGACCAGTGCATTACTGAGTAGTTCTGGATCATGTAAACATCATGCTTTGACGTGGCCCACAAGAGATTCCTCAACTGCAAAAACATAAGATGTCAGATATCATAACAGCTACAATTAAACAAAAATTATTTACGGGTTATTCTAACAGACCCATTTTTCTCCAGTAGCTACATTTTATTTAAACCAAAATTATTTAAACAAGTACCATATTTGCACTTCATTGCTATTAAGCACCAACATAATTTCGTCAAACATTGCACCAGACACCCTACTTAGTGAATAGTTGAACATACTGCTCGTTAACAAACAAACACCACTCTTTCTCTATTTCACTTCCAGAATAAAAAACAACATAGTTGTGACCCTTGTTCAAACAAAGGAAATAATAGTCATCCAGCGAATCATCCAGCGATATGGTTAATGCCCTCTTGGATTGAACCACTTTACAAAATACATTGTGTCTCGAGCCGCTAAAGCAGAGGGTGAGGATCATCAGTATTTTTTTTTTATTTTATTTATTTATTTATTTATTTTTTTATTTTTTTTTTGAAAACAAGTTGGAAAGGACCAAACAAGAGGTCAAAGGGATTCCTCAGATAACACAGTTCATTATATCACTAATTGAGAGCTCTCACATATGACAAACTACTAAAAATGGGCATGCTCAGTGAAGAGTCCTATAAGTTGTACATGTCAGCACACCTAACGATTAAGCGGAAAACCATAAATTGAAATATGTGTTAAGACACCTGATAACAAAAGCATAACCCTGAGAGCTCACTTTATCCCTTGGGACTCCCTCGTCTTATTGTTAAAACATAAACCATTAGACAATCACCTAGTCAAATAGGAGAGAGAAATTTGGCAATTATAAAATTACACTTCATGGGCTGTCCTCAATCTGCAGGCCCTCCCTTAAAGAATGATGGATTAAACAGAACACAAAATCATAGCAAAACACTTGTATGGAAGTGATAAGGAAGAGTTACCCATGTCAGTGTCATATCGCCCTGAATTACCAACTTATAAATCACTTTGATATCTAATCAGGCTTTTCATATTATGTTTTGCAATAAGTAATGACGTAGAATACTAGAATTGGTTAATAAGGGAGATTTTGCTACAAGGTGATACTAAGAAAATAACAATGCCAGAAAGTAACATAAGGCATAACGAGGACTTAGGAACTATTGTCAGAAAATATATAAACATTAGCACTGATATGTATTTTTTCAAAAAGGTAAATTAAAGGTGGTCACCAGCTCCAAAAAGTGCAGAACACAGCAAACATCCTGCTATGTTGGTTGTAGAGAAGTCGAAATGACTGAAGGATATCCTCAACTAAGGCGCTAAATAAAGCAGGAGATCCTAGAGTTAAATCGTTCAGAGAAATAATTTCTGAAGATCAAACCAGAAAATGAGCGAAAGAGCACACTATAGAAATATATTCAACAGGACAACTCATTCGGTCACATGATTCATGCATCACGTTTAATCTCAAATTGACCACTGAAAATGAAGAGATAAAGAACACTTCAGACAGCAATCTCACTTCGTAGTAAGCTAGCACAGGTAAGGTGAGATGTAGTTGGAAAAAAACGAGTTCTCTCACAATCATAATTTCCAGTCAATCAGAATAAGATTCAATTAGAATAAGATTTAAAGTAAATCTTCAAGGTGTGAAATAATAAGAAAAAAGTAAACAAATGCTAGGCAGATGTGGATGACACTTGAAAAATAATCATTATCACCAAATGTATGCTGAAAAAGGCTGTGATCCTTAAGTATTTAGAAGACAACCAAGAGCAAGTGAATGAATGTCATTGGAAATGTTCATCACAAGCCTAAAGATGCAACCTACAGACACAAACGCACAAATATCTGACCAACAGGAAAAGTAACATAATTGCTTCTACTCTCCAAGGCAAACTTGACAAGAATATCACCAATTAGAATCCAAATACCACATAAAACAGAAAGTGAGGCTACCAAGTCCTAACAGCCAAAAAATAAAAAAGAAAGAAAAAAGGTGAAGGGGAGAAGGGAAAATAAGCATTTATATGCAATGACTACATCCTAAGCTCAAGAGAATCTGAAACTCTCTAAGTTCCCAAATTATGCAAAATGCATCAATTCCTTTCAACTTAAATTCAAGAAATTAAAACTGCATACGATATAACAGATTCTCCCAATTATAACCTTTCAGCTATGTGCAATTTATAGTGATGCAAATCAACTATGTGCAATTTATAGTGATGCAAATCAACTATGTGCAATTTATAGTGATGCAAATCAATATATGACAGAAATATGCATGAATCATCAATTTGAAATACACCTTAGGTACATGTCCCACTAGAAGAAGACGCTCAATCCCCCCAGATGAACAAGTACAAACAGATACCAGCAGCACATCATAGAGTATTTGTGTTTTATCCCCTAATTGGGGTGATTTATGTTAATGATGATTGTTCATTTCAGAGTCAAATGATATCAGTAGGTTACATCTTTGTCTTTAAACACCAAACAGCAAGATTGCTGCAAAAAATCAAGCCACCAATGCTCCCTCCATCCAGCAGTACTTAAGAGAAGTAAAGAAAAATATCACTATATGAAAATCAAGAGTGGTGAATCTACTACGTGAAGGTAATATTGCATTTCCCCACTCAGTCAACACGTGACGTTAAGAACCCATAAATCGGAGGTCATAATGTGAATAGGCGTGAAACAATTAAACAATTAAATAGTGAAACAACAGAAGTCATTTGTAAGAAGATGCCCATAGTAAGTATAGTGACATTTCTAATTTTATGACTATATATCAGCTATTTTATGAGTATGTCATACAGGAAGAACATCTCTCCATCATGAACTGTAGGCATTCATATTTACAATTGAACTATGATGAGCATAAGATTGGACTAGAAATACAACATTTGCATAAAATTCGATGCAAAAAGGAGTCATAAAAGAATACATTACTAGTCTAACCATGTCCTACAGCAGCAGCAAGCAATGGAAGCAGTAAAATAGTGAATTCTCAGTATCATGCGTTTAATAGTAGCAAATACAATATGACTGCATTTTAATATTAATATCAAAACTAAGAGGGAAAAAAAGAGACAATCTTGAATACAGAAGATAAATTTCAGAATATAAATGCTGCAAGAAAATTTATCAGTTAGCCACTCATGAATCTCTGACATTCGAAGAATTATTCAGGCTTTTTCAAACAGAGGCCTCTGAACTACATAAATTTCCCATCATACCATATTGCAAGGCTCCACCTATCCAGCAGCTGCAGAGGAAGTAGTTCCGCCCTGCTTTCTAGTGCCTGACACAAAACATATTATGTGGAAGCACACTCCTAATACCCTGAGTAGGTAAGAACAATATCTAAACAAGCTAACAATCTAAAGAAGATTCAGAAAGAACACTGGGACAAGATTCAGTATGCTAATTGCCAAATTCTGCCTCCAGGCAACTTGAGTAGCAGATTATGCAGCATAAAAAAATTGATAATTACAAATATTCTAATAAGGGTAGACATGGCTATCGATGCTTTCTCACAGCTTTTGAGGTGAAATAATGAAACTTTCTCTGGTACTAACAATGAAAAAAACTGTAAGATCACAAATGATAACCATTCATACAACTAACATAAAGAAATTTCATATAAGATCAAATTATTATTTAGTAGCGGACAAAATCTAAAAGTAAATAAATGGAAATTTATCTCCCATGTTACATGATCCAAGAAACAGCATTGAATGAAGATGAGAACCATCAACTGAAGGGGAAGGAAAATATATGCCTAATTCATTACAAATATACAAGAGATGAAAGTAACATGAGTTGATATCTGACTACCAAGATAGAAAGTGAATATATGCAAGTGCAAGGTTCTATATAGTCATGTAAACTTGAAATGGAAACCAAATGCTTCTAAATTTTGCTCGCAGCTTTTGAGTTTGACGAAAGAACTGGTTGAGATAAATTCTGAAAGCACAGTTGATGCCTGATTTTAACAATAAATTACTTGAGACTACATGCAGAAGAGAAGCAACCTTGAAACATGATGGCACTTTGATTTTGCAATACTAAAAAAATTCCTGGAGTAAAGATTGAGGAATGCTGAGCAACTGGCACAGAGACCAAAGCATAAATGTTATATCAGCCTACAAACACGTCTCAAGGAAATCCATTCTTTAAAATTAAACTGCTTAAATAAAAACATTAGTGGAGTAAGTTAAATTGAATGGTGCCGATGGACTATAAGACACCCACTTTTTGTGACGGACACACTCAATTCTATAGCATCGAAGACATCTACCATCTTGCTAGATAGAACCACAACAACTTGATGTCATAATGAAATCCTTTGATGTCAATAGATGAAATCCTTACCTCCTCTAAGGACAATGATGATGCTTGTAGATGCAAATGCTGCATTAGTGTCACAGAGCTTATAAAGTCGGAATATATTCCATTATATTATTAACACAATTATGTAGTCAGAACCTGCAAAACTAATGAGCCTCAACAAATAACAAAGAAAAAAATATTCTAAGAGAAACTAATGAGCCAAATATTCTAGGAGAAAAAAATATTTAGCAGGTAATTTAGTCAAATTGAGCTATATAAGCAGACAACAAACGACTAGTTACCAGCCAAAGAAAATAATATAAAGATAATCTTGCATCTTAATAAACTAAGTATGTCCCAACTGAGTGGAATAGTGGACGGATATGAGCCTATCATTTCTCATTAGCTGCACTAAAACTAGAGTCCCACTACAGAGTTGCAATAATTTTTCACATGGATATGTTATTTACTATTAGGCCCATAACGACAGTTTAAAAATTAAATAAGATAAAAGAAACCAGTTTTTCAGTTGGGCGCGTCAGTATTGAAACAAACAAGAACTGCTCTGCATACATTGTGTTGCTTACGCTGATTTAAGCCTAGACCATTAAGATCACTTGACAAATTAAGGACATTCTACGGTATGACTATTGATGTTGTGAGATATATTGAAAAGTTACCCAGAAAGTGAAATTTGTGACATATAGTGGAGTAAACTGTTAGACGCTTGGGACTCTTAAGTCCCAATATCCCTGTTATACAATGACAAGCTACCAGAAATGAAATTCAAGAAAATGAGTAAAATAGTACCTGAAAATGTACAACAGTTGACTTGACAAGTCTGGTATTAAACTGGAAGTCATAGAAAGTGCTTCCTGTCTTAACCTCCGGGTATCCCTATATCGAGAGAGCACAAGCTTTTAACAGGAACTAAAAAAAGAACTAAAAATAGAACCTCTTGCTATCATTTAATACTCTAGAGCAGAAACTCGCATGATATAAAACAGTTGAAGTACACTAGATGCTAAAACATTTTCCAGCATCACCTGCCCAATAACAACGCACAATCCCATTTGATGATCTAATCCTTTCCCATGAAAAGAGGATAGGCTATCGGGTACAACTTTAAGAAACGTCTATGGAAATTTTGACAAATTTTATGACTGGCAGTGCATCTACATCGGCACAAAAATTCCAATGACAATGATTTACAGCCATTAACTCCCCACGAGAACAAAAGGCCAAATCTAACCTTATAGTTATCGGGTTATGAGTTTACAAACCAGATGAGTCAGTAATCATAGCTTCAACCAACCAAAAATATATACAAAAAAAAATGTCAGCTCCAAGCATCATTATTGAAACCAAATTATAGGCTCTTGCAACAAAAGAAACCAAGACTTGGTCAATGAAGATTTAAAAGAAAAAAAAAAGCAAAGACAAACACTAGTTGAGGAATTCAGATATACCTGAAGGACCGTACAAAAACCTTCATAACAAATGGATTGCACCATTTCACTAGAATATATGAATGACAACTATGCATGCAAATAAGACATAAACCGAGACCCACAAAATTGCATATCTATGTACTGCTGACATCTCCAACCTGAAGAACCACCGCTACAAATTGCATGTCTCACTTTTCAGCATAACACTTGTGTCTTCCAACTTATTTAAAAGTTCTTCACTATGCATTGAACATTAGATTTTTTTTTTCATTTTTATATTGAAAAATCAATCTAGAAAAATGACATGTTTGCATGCAAAGGAAAGCAGAAATCAACACAGGCAACATATTGGAGTCCAAAAGATCTATATCTGGTAAGAATTCTCACCTTCTCCAGAGAATTCCGAGACATAGGTAGGCTCTCATAATTTTTGTACTGCTTCAGCCTCATCTCTCGAAACTTGTCCCTACTATAGTTCAACCTTTCCCAAGGTATCCCTTGCATATCTTTTCCTTTTCGAAACTCATAGGCTGAAGTATCAGTCTTCTGCATGCTCTAAAACACGAGAAACTCAAACTCCTCAACAAAAACTGAGAAGAATTATAATTCTTCCTAAACACAGTTTAAGAAAGGCTAAAATACCAGATTGGCATTTTAAATCGACCCTAAATGACAATAGAACATTTTAAATAGCTCCGACTACAATAAAGTCCTATAATTATTCAAAAGTGACAATAAGACCCATATTTTCGCCTGACTCCAGCCAACTCCCCTCTCTCCTCCCTTCAAGCTCCCCACACCTTCATGGCTAACCTTCCCTCTCCCTCTCCCTCCCTGAACCCAAACCTATCAAACCCAACAACCAAAAACCTCTTGCCTTCACCCTCAAACTCTTCAACTCTTCCCTCAGAAGCTCCAACTCCGCTCTCGCCGCGGCTGCCAAGCCATGAGATAGAATGAGAGAGTGGCGATGAATGCGGAGTTAAACAGGTCGAGAGTGAAGGAGAGATGTTTTTGGTTGTTGGGTTTGGGTTTAGGGAGGGAGAGAGAGAGGGAAGGTCAGCCATAGAGGTGTGGGGAGCTTGAAGGGAGGAGAGAGGGGAGTTGGCCGGAATCCAGCAAAAATATGGATCTTATTGTCACTTTTGAACAATTATGAGGCCTTATTGTAGTCGGAGCTATTTAAAATGCTCTATTGTCATTTAGGGTCGATTTAAAATGCCATTCTGGTATTTTAGCCTATTAGATTTTCAAATATAATGAACATATTAATGAACTCTTTTGTATCACATGGACTATTTTTTTAACACTATCTAGTTTTCTCATATACTTTTTGTATCCGCATGCATATCAGCCTATATATCTGTATCCAATTATAACGGATATGGCTATGAATTTTTCTTACCGAGATATATATATGTATCCGTATCCATATCCGAGATGGGTAAGCGGGTGTGAATGTGATAAGTATCATATCCGAGCCTTATCCTGACCAAATGCACCCCTACATGTGATGGATGTATTTGCAAAGTTCATAGATCAAAAGTTTCTGAAAATTTCCAGTTTACCCTCGTCATGTTCAAAAGAGGGTTTGAGGAGAAGACTGATCATGGTCCTCAAAACAGGATTTCTTTGGTTTCTCCAGCGCGCTCAGAATCGAGCGCTGGACGTCGTCAGCTACTATAAAGGGGTCACCTCATCGCCCAACGTTAGGGCTAATGGCTGAGCAGCCCATCTTGATAGCGCTGGAGGCCATCTTGGCCTACGTACGAGATTGTGATTGGGTTTTTGTGGGTATGACTGTTTGCATTGCCGACGACAAGCTTAAGGCAAGCTTTGATTATTGATATCCACTCCTAGGATACGAGACGCCGATGACAAAGAATTAGAGACCACAAGTTTTGCTTATTGTGTAAAGAGAAGGGAGAAGGAACACTTTTTGGGATTCACACGAGGATAATGAATTGGGTCATTAATTAGTTAGGAGTTAATAAGAGTTTAGGGTGGAATTTAATAATGGAATTTCTAGGGTTTGAGCAGCTGAGCGCAGTTTTTTCATTTAATATCCAACCGCTAATTTGCTATTTCTATGTTATAAGTTAGTTTGTGTGCTATAAATTTCTATAATTGACATAAAATTGATTATATTTTATAATTTATATAATTTGAATATAAAAGTGCTATAACTTGAGTATAAATTTCTATAATTTGATATGAAGTGATTTAATTTGAATAATATTAGTTTTCGTTTACTCCTATAAAGAGCTACTAGTCCTTTAGCCCTAAGCACGCTCTTATCACAATTCACCTATATTTCGTCATATTTCAATCACTCGTATCCGAATATAATTTAAAAGATTTACTGAACTCCCCCCCTTAAAGTACGGGAACCCTCACCCCCCCCCCCCATTGATGCTAGAAAGCATGTCCCCTCCTAGATTTCATGATACTGAACAAATTATATAATGATATAATTAAATTTAAGATCATTTAAGCTAATTTTTTCATATGAAATGAATAAAACGAAGATAATCTGTTGAGAGTTGTTTTTTTATGTTGTTTAGTCCCCCATTAGGTAGGGACAAGACTTTTTGTATTTGTGATATTATAAATAATATCTAAGAGAGGGAACTAATATATCCTCTCTGATACTTCTTTCAACATGGTATCAGAGCCATAATAACCCTAGCCGTCATTCATTTGGTGATTATTTCCTTCGTGAAATAATCTCTTAACCCTAGCCATCATTTCCTTTGGTGATTATTTCCTTCGTAAAATAATCCTTTAACTCTAGCCGTCATTCCTCACAAAACTCAAAATCTAAAATCCTAGAGTTTGAGAGATCTAAGGATCAGATCTACACTTGACCCCTCTCGATCAAACATTGCTTTGATCCTGAGAAGAGTGGTGATTTCGCCTGGTCGATTTCACACACTTTGGCAATTATTTCCTTCGTGAAATAATCCCCTTGATCGTGTAGCCCCCACTCGTGTTGAGGAGATGAGATGAATGGGGGGCAAGATGGATGATGAGAAGAGGGTGATGTTTGGGGACGAGGAAAGTTGAAGGCCAGGTGTGGGATCTAGATTTGTAGGATCGGTGTGAGGGAACCAAACACAAATTAGATCGATGGAGACCAGCACAAACCCGATGGCAGAACTCATCAAGAAGTTGAACTAGGAGGATGTTTCAACTTTGATGCAGTTCATGAGGATGACAGCGAGAGAGGGCTCAACAAAGCCACCGCCCACGAAGGTGCGACGTGAAGCTCGAAGGGCCAATGACATATCTGAGTTGGTCGCGCCGGGTGAGATATACCCTTACAGGGAGGAACCTGGAGGGATATTTGATGGGAGAGAAGACCGAGCTGGCTGAGGGCTCTGCAGGAAGAGATGGGTGAAAGTCCACTCATATGTTGGTGTATATCTGGCTTCTCAATTCTATAGTCCAGCCAATTGCAGCCACAATAGATAGCCTTGGGAATGTGCAGGATGTTTGAGAGAAGCTGAGGAGGACCTATGATGGTGTGGGGAATAACCTGAGGGTATTCCAGATCGAAAAGGAGATCAGTGCTACAGTTCAAGGAGAGAGGACTGTATAGGAGTATGCCACGGAGCTAGAGCGCTTGTGGCTGGATCACGATCACTTCTCGCCCCTAGCAAGCTGCAAGGACCCTGAGTGCAAGGAGCGTGAGGCCTCTTTGCAGAAGAGGACCATGCTATTCCTCCGAGGCTTGGCTTCATCATTTGAGTAGAGGACGGCGATGCTACTAGCCCAGAAGAAGATTCCATCTCTGGAGGAGGCAGTCTCGGCCATGATATAGGAGGAGAGCTGTATCAAGCTATAGGCTGGGACAGATGGACTTTTAGGGGAGAAGTCAGCACTGGTGGTCTCAAACCCAGGTAACACTAGATTCAGAGGGGAGACTAGATAGTGCTTCAACTGCGGAGAGGTAGGGCATCTGAGACAGATGTGCTCTAAGCCACCCAAGGAGAGGGATTGGGGTGGACGTGAACAGGCCAGAGGCCGTGGCCGTGGAGGTCGGCGAGGTGGAAGAGGAGGCTATCGGGCAAATCTCTCGGTGACAGAGGGGGAGGAAGAAGCTGAGATGACTTTTACTGAGGAGGATCGAGCTCTCTTAGTGGCACTAAGAAGGAAACAGAGAGCAGTAGGTGACGTGTCCGAAGGTGCACCTACTGCTTTCTCTGGAGTAGACTAAGCCAGTTACGCTCTTCGCGCCCACCCAAACAAAGGTATGGACGACACACATGCCCTTGCATCCATAGTTGCAACTAGATCCACAGACTGGATAATGGATTCTGGAGCATCCAGACATGTAACTGGCAATGCCAGTGAGTTCTCATCTTATACTCACCTGGCAGATCCAGAGAGTATCCAGATTGCGGATGGTACAGCACATGCTGTGATCAGTAAGGGCACTGTTAATTGTACAGGTTTTGTAACACTATCAAATATTTTACATGCTTCTTCATTTCCTGTTAGCCTATTATCCATTAGTGCCATTATCCTTTAACTGAAATGTGTTGTTTCTTTTGATATTCCTAAGGTGATCTTTCAGGAGAAGGGGACAGGATGAAGACTTGGGACTGGCACATGGCGTAGTGAGCTGTGGTACCTAGATCGTGAAGGGATGGACTCAGCACTGACATCTATGGTTGAGAGGATGGGAGCAGGAGGAACTGCGGTATGCGCAGAGGATGAGTTGATGCTACATCATCAACGGATGGGACACCCTTCATTTAGTATTCTGGGTAATATGTATCCAACATTATCTCAGAAAGTAAATCAACAGAAGATTCAGTGTGATACTTGTGAGTTTGGGAAGCTTGCTAGAAGCTCTTATATTAATTCGGGTAATAGGAGTTCCTATAGTTTTGAGGTGATACATTCTGAAGTATGGGGACTTTATCCAATAAATTTTATAAATGGATACAAGTATTTTGTTATATTTATTAATTGTTTTTCTAGAGTCACTTGGGTGTACCTGATGAAAAATAAGAATGATGTAGTTGATTGTTTCAAAGACTTTAATAGGCACATCCAGACTCAGTATGGTGCAGTGATAAAGGTGTTGAGGTCAGATAATGGGACAGAGTACACAAACATAACATTTAGGGAGTATCTGTCAGCTCAATGGATACAACACCAGACTACATGCACATACACCCCAGCTCATAATCGGGTAGCAGAGAGGAAGAATAAACATCTCCTAGAAGTTGATAGGAGTATGATGATGGCAATGAATGTCCCAAAGACGTTGTGGGGACAAGCAGTTTTGATAGTTGCTCACTTAATCAATAGAATGCCTTCAAGTGTATTGAAATGGAAGTCTCAGTGAGAGACACTGAAGGGAGACAATGGGGGGACCCTACCATTGAAGGTGTTTGGCTGTGTGTGCTTTGTGAAGGACAACAGACCATCTGTTGGGAAACTGGACCCCAAAGCTGTGAAGTTTATGTTCGTGGGATACTCTGACACGCAGAATGGGTATGTCTGTTGGAGCCTAGTGGAAAATCCGCTATTTGTCAGCATGGATGTGTGGTTTCGAGAGCTCGAGTCATTTTACACATTGGGGGTAGCTTCACCCTTTGGAGACTCGCCTGATATTAGAGGTATGAGGCGAGAGGTAGAGAATGGTGAGAGCTTAAGGTGGTCAATCCCAATTTCGGTCCCTTACTCAGAGGAGCAGGAGGATGAAGACGAAGGGGAAGAGGAGGAGACAATGGGTGCTAGGCCTACAGCTCAAGGGGAGTTGCCTATAGCTCAGGGGGAATTGCGTTCATACAGAAGGAGGGGGAAGTAGTCAGAGGTGCCTATAGTGCCAGAGGTATAGTGCCAGAGGTGCATACAGTGTCAATGCTCAGTCCCTCGTCCCGCTCTGCTCCAACTCTTGAGACACCTACACCATCCCGCATTTCAGGTGATATCTTCTTTCTACTCCTACCCCTCTGCCCACATCAGTATATGTAAGGAGGACTACTCGCAGTAATGTTGGTAATCCTCCTGACAGATATGATTAGGATCTTGCTCAATTTGTTTCTTTTTCTAACATATCTCCTTCACATGGAGCATTCATTGCACCATTAGATTCTGTTACCACACTTAACAACTACCAGGCTGCTAAGAAGGACCCAAAGTGGAAGGCATCCATGCACTGGGTCTCTCGAGAAGAACCACACATGGGAGTTGGTGATACTGCCAGCAGGGAAAAGAGCAGTGGGATGCAAATAAGTGTTCACTGTGAAGCGGAATCCAGAAGGACGGGTTGAACACTGCAAGGCACGACTGGTGGTAAAATGGTACAGCCAGACATACGACATTGACTACGATGAGACTTTTGCACTAGTGGCGAAGATGAGCACTGTTCGGACACTGATCTCTCTGACAGCAAATGGTGGATGGAAACTACACCAACTAGAAGTGAAGAGTGTGTTTCTTTATGGGGATCTAGTGGAGAAGGTGTATATGGAGATACCACCAGGATTTACCACAGGACAGACAGTGGATAAGGTCTGCAGGCTGAAAAGTCTCTGTATGGGCTAAAGCAATCTCCTCGAGCATGGTTCGACAGGTTCAGGAGGGCTTGGTTGGTATGGGATACAAATAGATCAATGATGATCACACTGTGTTCTTTCGAAGAAGTGGAGGCCGCATTACTATGCTTGCAGTGTATGTAGATGACATGATCATCACAGGAAATGATGAGAAAAAGATTGCCCAGCTCAAGGTGCGATTAAGCAAAGAATTTGAAGTGAAGGATCTGGGTCAGCTTCGATACTTTCTTAGAATAGAGATAGCTCATGGAGCAGAGGGAATTGTTCTCTCCCAGAGGAAGTATACACTAGATCTTCTTGCAGAGACAGGAATATTAGGGTGCAAACCTGCTACTACACCGATCGATCAGATGTTCAAGCTGAGTGCTGAGGCAGGAGAACCAGTTGATCATGAGAGATATCAGAGGCTGGTTGGTAGGTAATTGAGTCACACACGTCCAGACATTTCATTTACGGTGAGCGTGGTGAGCCGCTAAATGCATAACTCGAGAAAGAGTCATATAAACGCAGTATATCAGATCCTGAAGTATCTGAAGGGTGTCCCTAGTAAAGGGCTAATATTCAAGAGGAGTGGTCATGTGAACATTGAAGGCTACTATGACTCAGATTGGGCTAGCTGCAGAGATGATAGGAGATCTACCTCAGAATACTGCTTATTTGTAGGAAGCAACTTAGTTTCTTGGAAAAGTAAGAATCAATCTGTGGTGGCAAGATCAACAGCTGAAGCAGAGTACAGAGCAATGGCTGTGAGGGTTGCGAAGTTGATGTGGCTGAAAAGCATGCTAGTGGAGCTAAACGTTGATCAATGGGCTAAGATTAGGTTGTGCGACAACAAGTCAGCTATCAGCATTGCCAACAACCCAGTGCGGCATGACAGAACCAAGCATATAGAGATTGACAGGTTCTTCATCAAAGAGAAGCTGAACAGTGGGATACTGGAGTTAGGCCATGTTCCAACTAAGGATCAGGCTGCAAACTGCTTGAATAAAGGATTTAGCGCAGTAGACCTAGATAGAGGGTGTGACAAGATGACTTAATAGATATCTTTCGCCCATCTTGAGGAGTAGTGTTGAGAGTTGTTCCTTTATGTTGTTTAGTCCCACATTGGTTAGGGACAAGGCTTTTTGTATTTGTGATAGTATAAATAACACCTAAGAGAGGGAACTAAAATGCTCTCTCTGATTACTTCTTTCACCCTATACATAGCTTATGATAAGACTTTGTTTTATTGATTCATGCCAATGTCTACATACATAGATCAGGAAGTACATTCATTTATTTGTCAAGTAAAATCTTGCAGAAGTGAGTGCAACAGATGCGGAAAACTCTGCTGCCGATGATTCTCCTGCACTTTCCGCTCTTCCACTCCAACTTCTGGCAGGCTCTTTCACAGTCTGCAGGGTCACAAGCTGCTTTGACACTCATTGTCATCTTTGCAAGCATTTATTTAAGTTTATGTCAGTCAAAGTATCACTAAGAGGTTACATTTAACAATCCAATGTAAGAATTGTGCCTAAAACATGTAACTAGTCCTTAGTCTTAGTCTCTCTCATTGCAGCAAAACTCCCAAGTTTTGGAAAGAATAAGGATTATAATTTTCTACACGGACTCGTAATTTTCTACACTAACATGTCTCTGCATGTTAAGAGTCTTTTTCCTATGTGGAAATCTGGACTCATGCAACCAAATCTCTTTTCCTTAATCGCTTAACATCAAACATTACTCTAAATATAAAGTTTATAAATTAGAGTTTTAAGTATTAGAAGATAGAATTTAAATCAACACATCATAATGAACATTATTACCAATCAATTATCTTCTAAGATTTACAATCGTTTCATGGCGCTCACTAAAAAAAATTGTGCGTATCTGACGCAGCGCGGAAGTTGAAACCTCGGAATCCACCAAGGGGGTTCTTTGAATCCACAAAGAACGATCTTCGAATCC
>JBAKGM010000279.1:0-12221 GCA_037177215.1 Asparagus racemosus
CCAGACGAACAAGAACGGACGACGACCAAAAAGATGCCAAATGGCGTGTCTCGGCCAGGCCGAGGCACCAGGTGCCTTGGCCTCCCCCCTCTCTCCTGAGCCTATAAATAGGCCAGGGGGGTTCATTGTTGAAGGTTGGAAAATCTAGGATTTTTGGCACAGCATTACGCGAGATCTACGAGTCCTTCTTGCACAGATCCGAGCATCGGCGAAGGATGAAAGTCAGATCCACAACCCGTGCAAGCGACGAATTCGTCTACGCCAGATCTACATCGCGAGGTCGGGAATCAAGCTCAGATCTACAGCAATCCGGGTTAGATTTGCAGATATACCCTCTAGGCTAAGCTCCGTCTTAGTCCAGGGTCCAGTGCATGACTTCTCCTTGTAGATTTCACCCGCTCTGGCGATCACCTCCTTCGTGAGTTGATCCCTGTTGGCGTTTCATTTCCTTTGTGAAATAAACCCTTCAGATCTACAGATCCAGAATCTAGATCTTCACTTGGATCGAATTACGTGGTGGTCCACAGACAAAATAAGTCCCCATCACAGGCAAAGATATCCACGCAAGCGAGGATCCGATAAACGGATCCCGCGTTTGTTCTAAAAGCGTAAAGTTGTTATCTTTCCTTTTTCGATTTTCATTGTAAGCCTTATAAAAAGGTGATTTTTTATTTGAATTTCATTTCTAATCCCAAAAAGGTGTAACGTATTCAAATCAATGACAATCGAAGCAACTTTCATGGCGAACAGTGTAAGGCGTGGATTTTGGTGTCATTAATGACGACCCGCCACACTTTCGAATATGTCGGCGTTATTCTTTTTATGGTAAAGAATTAACTGGCAACGTGTGTTAGGCGTTGGCTTTATTCTTTCTTAGGCTTCAGGATAAAATTCTCTAGAATCGAACTCTGGTGTCTTCTTCAATCGGAAAAAGACTAAACCGGTAACGTGTGTGAGGCGTTGGATTATCCCTTCTTAGGATTCAGGATAAAATTCCCCATACGTGTAAAGCGTGGATTTTGTTGTTATTAATAACGACCCGCCGCACTTTTGAATATGTTGGCATTTATTCTTTTTACAGTAAAGAATTAACCGGCAATGCGTGTTAGGCGTTAACTTTACCCCTTCTTAGGCTTTAGGATAAAATGCCCCAGAATTGAACTCTGGTGTCTTCTTCAATCGGTAAAAGACTAAACTGGCAACGCGTGTGTGGCGCTGACTTTATCCTTTCTTAGGCTTCGGGATAGAATACCCTCGACTCGAACTGTGGTGTCTTCTTCAATCGAAAAAAGACTAAACCAGCAATGCTTGTGTGGCGTTGGCTTTATCCCTTCTTAGGCTTCGAGATAAAATACCCCTGACTCAGATTCAGGTGTCCTTTTCAATAAAAAAAAGACTAAAGCGGCAATGCATGTGAGGCATTGACTTATCCCTACTTAGAATTCAGGATAAAATTCCCCTGACTCAGATTCGGGTGTCTTCTTCAATCGAAAAAAAGACTAAACCGGCAACGCGTGTGAGGGTTGACTTATCCCTACTTAGGATTCATGATGAAATTCCCTACACGTGTAATGTGTGGATTTTTGTGTTATTAATAACGACCCGCCACACTTTTGAATATATTGGCATTTATTCTTTTTACGGTAAAGAATTAACCGGTAACGTGTGTTAGGCGTTGACTTTATCCCTTCTTAGGTTTGGGGATAAATACCCCAGAATCAAACTTTAGTGTCTTCTTCAATTGGAAAAAGACTAAATCGGCAACGTGTGTGAGGTGTTGACTTTATCCCTTCTTAGGCTCGTGATCAAATTGCCCAAGATGAATCTTGGATTGAAGGATTAGAAAATATTGATATGGGGAAGGAAGAATTTTATATTCTGTTTCTCGATGATAGAGAGGCATGATTTTTTGTCCTGTCCCTAAATGAAGATGAGCTCGAAACAAGGGTAGGAGGATCTTGTCTCCTATCACTTGCTTATGGAGAGGAAGGAGGATCTTGTCTCCTATCTTCAGGTAAGGAACAAATTTGAAATAAGAGAAGGAGGATCTTGTCTCCTATCTCTTGTCAATGGAGAGGGAGAATTTTATGTTCTATCTCCGGATGCTCACGAACTCAAAACAAGAGAGGAATGTTTTGTATCCTATCTCTTGTTAGTGGAGAGGAATGAGGATCTTGTCTCCTATCTCTAGATGCAGGAGGGGAAGGATTTTTATCCTGTCCCCGATGAAGGTGAAACAAGAGAGGAAGGTTTTGTATCCTATCTCTTGCTGGTGGAGAGGAAGGAGGATCTTGTCTCCTATCTCCTGATGCTGGAGAGGAAGGATTTTTGTCCTGTCTTCGATGAAGGTGAAACAAGAGAGCAAGGTTTTGTATTCTATCTCTTGCTGGTGGAGAGGAAGGAGGATCTTGTCTCCTCTCTTTGGATGCTGGAGGGGAAGAATTTTTGTCCTGTCTCCAATGAAGGTGAAACAAGAAAGAAAAGTTTTGTATCCTATCTCTTGCTGGTGGAGAGGAAGGAGGATCTTGTCTCCTATCTCTGGATACTCGTGAGGAAGGATTTTTGTCCTGTCTCCGATAAAGGTGAAACAATAGAGGAAGATTTTGTATCCTATCTCTTGCTGGTAGAGAGAAAGGAGGATCTTATCTCCTATCTCCGGATGCTGGAGAGGAAGGATTTTTGTTCTGTCTCCGATGAAGGTGAAACAAGAGAGGAAGGTTTTGTATCCTATCTCTTGCTCATGGAGAGGAAGGAGGATCTTGTTTCCTATCTCCAGATGAAGAAACTAAAAGTGGGATCTCCACTTCAAGAATCTTGAGAGGTAAAACTAAGAGTGTGATCTCCACTCTGAGAATTAAAAAGATTCAGGCGACCTTCAATCGGCAAACCTGATCTGGAAATCCCGGCACATACCTTCCGTCGGCACTACTTGGGAGAGGGGTGAAATTAAGAGTGGGATCTCCACTCTGAGAATCAGAAAGATTCAGGCAACCTTCTGTCAGAAAACTTGATTTGAAAATCCTGGCACATACCTTCAGTCGGTGCTACCTGGGAGAGGGGTGAAACCAAGAGTGGGGTCTCCACTCTGAGAATCAGAAAGATTCAGACAACCTTAAGTCGGAAGACTTGATCTGAAAAGGATAGAACCCTTCAGTTTATCATGTAGGGGGTCTTATGTTTGGAGAGGAAGAATTTTATATTCTATCTTCAGCCTGAAGGAAATTTTATGTGGGCCTCTTGTTCATGGAAGGAATCAAGAG
Organism: Asparagus racemosus; assembly: GCA_037177215.1. Taxonomy (NCBI): domain Eukaryota; kingdom Viridiplantae; phylum Streptophyta; class Magnoliopsida; order Asparagales; family Asparagaceae; genus Asparagus; species Asparagus racemosus. Next base: position 3,261 of record JBAKGM010000279.1, read on the forward strand.
GAGATTTTGATAGCTTGGACCAGAAAATTTTTGTGGACCCACCGTCAATGAATTTGATCAGTGAGGGAATTTGTGGTGGAGGATAAATTTAGGGTTATCCTCAAACAAAATGGGTAAAATATCTCACGAGGAACTTCCCATTAAAATGAGTTATCCCGAATATAATAAGGATAATACTTTTTCAGGAGCTTCCCATTTATTGGCATCAATTGCCTATCGCTATTCTAAGTAATTAGGCGATATACACCATTCGAATAGACTGTCTCTATTACGAATTGTCCTTCCCACTTGGGTTCGAATTTACCTTTCTTCTTAGAGTTGAGGATTATCGGTCATCGAGCAGCGAGGACCTAATCTCTTTCTTTGAAGCTCCTCTATCGTACTTTCTTGTTGAAAGCTCTCGACATTCTGGCTTGGTAGAACTCAATACGTTATTGAGCTTCTAGGCGCTTTTCATCCAACATCTTGAGCTCTTCGAGACATTTCTGATGTTGTTCTTCAGTAGTTATCTCCGTTACGAGGGCAATGCGAAGTGATGGGATTTAGACTTCTAGCAGAAGAACTGCTTCACACCTGTAGACCAGAGAGTACGGAGTCACTCCGGTCAGTGTGCGTATGATGATGCGATATGCCCAGAATGCTTCTCTGAGTTTATCATCCCAATCTTGCTTGTTAGCTTTGACAATATCTTGATGATTGTCTTGTTGAACACCTCTGCCAACCCATTTGTAGCGGGATTATAGGCTGTTGGCGAGACGTCTTAGATCTTAAACTTCTTACAAAACCTGATGAAGGCATTGCTGATGAATTGAGGACCATTGTCGTGTACGATCTGTCTCGGCACACCGTGTTGATAGATGACATGGTGCTTGATAAACTTGATGATGTTGCTCGTCTTCACTTCTTTGAGCAGGATTGCTTTAGCCCACTTGGAGAAGTAGTCAGTAATTGCAAGAATGAACCGATCACCTTTACTCGATGGGGGAAAAATAGGACCCACAATGTCCAATCCCCATGTCTCGAACGGCCAGGATGTACTCGAAGGATGCAATTACTCTGGAGGCTTATGCATGTAGTTTGCGTGAATTTGACACGCGTGGCACTTTCGAGTGTACTTGATTGCATAGTTGACCATCGTTGGCCAGAAGTATCCCATTCTCCTGATACGATCATAAAGTTTGGGACCAGGCTGGTGTGCACCACATTCTCCCATATATGCTTCCCGAAGGACTTCTTCCGCTTCCTTGTTTGAAAGGCACCGGAGCAATAAGCCTGCGTACCCATGATGACATAACATCTGAGTCTCCACATCATAGAATAACCTTGGAGCTCTTCGTCAGATCAATTCTCTCCCCTTCGCATCCTCTGGCAAAATACCATGTAGGACGTAGTCGATTATGGGGAAACGCTAATCTCGGGGCTCGAATTTGGCTCGGGTTGCGTATACTTCTTTGGTAACCACCCCCTTGTCTTTCTCTGACTCATCACATATTGGCACGAATAGTTAATGAGTTTTGACCGTGACTAGTTATTTAGTCTTGGGAGGTTGCGCTAACGATGCCGCCAATGCCGCTAATGCATCCGCGTATGTGTTCTGGAGGTGCGGAATGGACTCGATGAAAATTTCTTCAAATGAGTCTGCCATCTCAACAACCACTTGGTGATATAGAATCAGATCTAGATTTCTGACTTTATAGTCCCCACGGATCTGTCTGACTATGAGTTGTGAATCGCCATAGGCTTCAAGATATTCGACCCCCAGCTCTTTGGTGAAACTGAGTCTAATAAGCAACGCGTTATATTCAGCTACATTATTGGAATACGGCTCAGTTAGAGAGTAAACCCGAGGCATCACATGCTTCCCTGAGAAAACTAAGACAACTTCGAAAAAAATCTTAGAACATCTAGGGGTACTTACCATTCGGGTTATAAAGACTTTCATTTAGATGATTTCGGGGTAATGACCCCTACATTGATCAAGGCTTGGATTTTATCGTTAAGACCGTAGCACGACTTTGTGGGGGTGGTGAACTGCTCTATGGCTTGCACAGTACTTCAGATCTGTGGTCCTCTGTGCTTCCTCTTAATTTTGGATCAGAGGCAGCTTGATCTAGTTATTCTCCACGAGGTATTTGAAAATACCGAGAACATCGTCTTCCTCGAAAGAATAGACTTTGAAAAATCTTGGTTCTGAAGTCTTCTACTTCTGCGGCCGTTGCAGCGCTCGCTGTTGGGCAGTTTGGTTTGTGTCCACAGCTTTCGCTTGTGCCTTCATTTTACCGTGTGGGACGAAATTCTGTTTGTGTGCATATGCTGCTTGCTGGCCTCTTTCTACTCTTTTCCTCCAAAGGAATCGCTCGGCTTGCTCTCCACGCACCTTCAGATCCTTCCAAGTATTGGAGGGCACTGTTCCCATTGCTTCCAGAACATCTAATGAGAGATTGTTGTGGTAAGTTTGGAGGATGAATTCCTCAGTTATCGGATCCCGACAGTTCATCGCCTTGTTCTATAACCGTTTGACGAAGCTGTCAACTATTTCTCTGTCTTTTTGCTTCTCATCCAACAACGTCCCGATGGATATTTTAGTGTCGTCGTCGAAGAAGTTTGCAAGGAACATGGATTCCATGTCATCCCAGCTGGTAACTTTTCTTGGTTTGAGACTGCGGTACTAATCGAAGGCAGCTCCACAAAGGGTGCCAACAAATGACCGAACCATCAAGGGTTCATTTCTAGAAATAACCCTCATGTGGGACTTGAAGTATATCAGGTGCTAGGTTGGGGACCCCTTTCTGTCGAATAGTGTGAAGTTGATCAGACTAAACTTCGACGAATAAGAGATTGACTCTAACTCACTTGGGGTAAGGACATTGTATGCCCGTTTTCGTCACCTCTTGAGTGGAGATCAAAGTGTTGACCTTACTCTCAAGGTCCTTTATCTTCTCATTCTCAGGAATGGCGATATTGCCACCGGCATTCTCATGACTACCCCTAGTATTTCGTTCGTCAAGGGGATGTCTGGCGCTACGGTCTTCCTCCTCGTCTGTGTCGCTGTCAACTTGATTGCCGTTGTTGCAACGACTGAATTCACCTTGGCAGTTCGTCAGTGCTTGGATTTGTTGGTCATGCATTTCTCGCGTCTGCTGCATGGCCATCTCCATCTTGAACTTAAAGTTTTCCTTCTATTTGGCCATTGCTTCTTCAAGCATTTTGGCCACTTGTTCAGCACTGATCATAAGCGCTTCACAGGGTTGTCTCTCACTGGAAACTGTGTTATCAGAGGCCAGTGCGGAGCTAGCATCCGATACTTCATTATCTGATGGTAACCCTTTCAAGATCTTATCCTAATCGGACTGCTGAATAGTCCCGGTCTATAATCGCGTTATTCAGTCAGATGGTCGGGGACCGACATGAGTTGACGTCCCTCTACCCGTCATGTTGATGGTGACTCTTGGGAATTCATCACCTTGAGACACTGATCTTCTCCTGTGGAAGCGTCTTGACTTGGGCTTCGACATTTTAGCACTAAGTCTATCGAAGACTGACACCTTTTCTGGAGTTGCTTTGATGCAGTTGCACTCCGATAGCACCGCCTTGATCAATTGGAATAGAGGCACTGTGCAGGCTTCTCGGGGGAGCTCCTCTTTCAGGATCTGCTCGTATCCCCAGCACGATAGTACAACTCATTGGCCTGAATGTCAGAGCAACCCATCGTGTGTTGGCACGACTTCTCAGGTATAATGTCGTCGTCGTCAGACGAAAAGATCTCCTTCTGAGGACGGACTGCTTTATCGAAGCTACTAAAAGTGACTTGTCTCGACATTCGCTGTGTGGGCATGAAGTCTCGATGGACTCTTAAACTTTGATCCACAATTCAGTGTGTAGAGCTGGAGGGGTTTTCCTGTCTTTGAGGTGGGTGCGGCCTCCTACATTAGGAGTGACCCTTGATTTCCTTAGTGGACCCAGGCGTTCCTTGATCATAATTTTGCCTCAATCATCTTGCAATGGGCTGAGGCGCTCCATGATTGTTGGCTTGCTGGTTGAAGTAGGAACCAGTTTAGTCGGAAGTTTGGACGTGGACGCTGACAGTGGCCTCGGTGCCTCGGTGACTGAAGTTGAAGCGCCGGCAGACTTCAGCTTAGGCGCTGGGCAACTGGTGTTGGGGCACCGCAGCTTTTGATGTTGGCGTCGTGGTGACTAGAGTTGGAGTGCCAGTTTTTAGCCTCCAGTCTTGGCGGATTGTCGGCGGCTTCGTGGCCACCTCCGCCTTCTTCAATTTCTGAGCTTCTTGCACCAAAGCTCGTGCTTACGCAAGGAGTGCGCGACACTCCTGGATGTGCTCCTGAAGCATTGAAACGTTCCGCTTGACTCGGACCCATTCATTTGTCGATGGCTTGGTGGGGCTGCTAACTGTCTGAGGCTGAAGCCTCTGAGTCAATCAAGATCTTAGATCAGCCTCGTAGCGAATCCCATCTGTTGATTGCATGGCCTTGGCGAATCTACGCGCCATGCCCTATTGCTGTCACTGCCGTGCTCTCTTTTCAAGAGTGTGGGCACGTCATCGGTGATCGTCCCCAGCGCCGAGGGAATAGAGGCTACGGGCATTGAGGGGAAAATACCACTACCTACAACTTTGGCGGCAGCAGGGCTAGAATCGTCTTCCTGGGACTCAGCATCTGAGGCCCACCAGATCTTCTTTGCAGCAGAGACCCTTCTAGATTTGAGAGGAGAGGCAGATCTGGATGAGGATGAGAGATACTCCTCGAACTTCTATTGATCAAACTCATATTTGACCTCTTCCTTGACCGGGATCTGGATCCGAGGTTGTGACACGACGATCTCAGATCTGAGACCGTTGGCTCCTACTATGGTTGCCAGCTTGTTTGTAGGGAAAGTTGTTTCGATTTCTATTGATTGAACTTGTTACAGCTTCAGTCGCTTACAACAAAATTTAAATAAAAAAGATTGCCTTCTTATAAGGCTTACAGTGTAAAATCAAAAAAAGATTACAACTTTATAGCCCTGGTTGAACAAACGCGGGATCCGTACGTTGGATCCTCGCTTGTGTGAGTTCTTTGCTTGTGCCGGGGACTCTTTTCTGTCTGTAGACTATCACGTGATCAGATCCAGATGTGAGATCTACAGATCTATGGGGTTAGGGGACTATTACGCGAAAGAAATAGATCGCTTGAAGCAAGTGAAATCGACCAAGCGAAATCACAGCTCTTCTCGGGATCAAGACTAAGCTTAGATCCGGAGGGAATCAACGTAGATCTGACCTGGATGTCCCCCAAATTCTTTGCTTGCTACGTAGATCTATGTTAGGAAGGACTCCTCGTGCGTTAGAAGTCTATATTTGAGTTTTCATCCGTGGAAAAGCTCAGATCTGTGCCAAAAGATCATCAAAATCCCTCAGATCTGTGAAAATTACCCACCCGAATCTCTAAAATTCCAGCCCGGATCCCCAAAATTAGAGCTCCTAAATTGAGGACCCCCCTGGCCTATTTATAAGCAAATGAGAGAGGGGGGGGGGGTTTGGTGCGGTTACGGGAACAGTGGCTCGGCCTTGGTCGAGGTAGACCTCGGCCTTGGCCGAGGCAAACTAGGTCAAGGCTGAGTCACCTCATCCTTGGCCGAGGTGCCTCAGCCAAGACTGAGTCTCCTCGGCCTTGGCCAAGAGGCCAAGGTCGAGCTGTCTCGACCTTGGCTGAGACTTTCTAAGTCTTGCCTGAGTCTTCTCAGCTTTCAGCCTTACTTGCAACCCTGTTCTAGTAATTTTTGAACCCAATTTATCTGGTTGCCTCGATTCCCAGGCTCAGTTGACTATTTTGTCAATTCTAGAATTCAGTTGATTCAATTCCGTCGCCGTTCGAGTCTGGTTGGTGCTGTCTCATTGACATTTGAATCTGGCTGATTCGTCTTGTCGAAACTCACTGATTTGAAACTTCGTCATTGGATTTATTCCACAATTTGTCACTTAACTAAATAAGTACGCCTTGTTGGTTCACTTCATGCGTTTGTCGACTCGCTTTATGCATTTTGCGGCGCGGCTACGTCGTCAGCGGTTCTTTGTCGCATCGTCAGATGGGTCGTCGATTGCCAATCCATCGTCACGAGTCACGTTCAGGCACTGATAGGCAATTTTTAATGCCTACAGCCATGTGTTTCACATCATCTGGGTGCAACTTGATTTGATTATAACCCAAAAAACTGTTCGTGAAGGACATTCTCTCGAATTCACACGTATTGTCAATGATGACATCGGTGATTGGAAGGGGAAAGTCATCCTTTGGGCATGTGGCATTCAAATCTCTGTAATCGACACAGATTCTAATCATCCCATTCTTCTTCAGGACTAGGACAATATTCACCACATAATCTGGATGATGTACTTCCATGATAAAACCCGCATCTATAAGCTTTTTTTACTTCCGCAAGGATTGCCTCTATAATCTATAGACTAAACCGTCTCTACTGTTGCTTGACGGGTTTAGCATCTATCTTAATGTTGTGACGTTGTGTCGCAACATTTGGGTTGAGTCCTGGCATGTCCTCGTAGTTCTAAGTGAAAACGTCAATATACTCTCTGACGAGAGCAATCAACTCTTCTTTCTTCTCTGCGGGAAGACTGTTACTAATGAATATGGGCTTAGGGTGTGTTTCATCACCCATATTGACCTGGACCACTTCATCCTCGTTGGGGGTTCTCTTTGTTTGAACTAGTCCCCATACTGCATATTGAGGTGATGGATCCATGGGTCTTCCCATGTTGGTATCTCCTCATCGTCCTCCATCGTAGTGGGGTGGGCTGTAGTCATATTCGACATCAGATCCTTGAAGACTTCACCGAGGCTGACGTCAGAATCCCAAGTGTTCGTGGGAAAAGTCGGGTCGATCTTCATTGCTTGTGAACTCATTACACCTTTATGCCTTTACAAATGAATTCAACAAAAAATGCATCTTTTTATAAGACTTACAATGAAAATCAAGAAAAATTACAACTTTCTCTTGAACAAATGTAGGATCCGTTTATCAGAGTCCTACTTGTGTGGGATCTTTGCCGTTACCTGGGTGGGATCTTTGCTGTTACCGGGTTTATCCGTGGACCACCGTGTGATCAGATCCGAGTCAAGATCTACGGGATCGAGGGGACAATTTCACAAAGGAAATAAATCGTCTTAAGTGAACGAGATCGACCAAGCGAAATCGTTACTCTTCTCAGGATCAAAATAAAGTTTGAATCCGGAGGGATGCACCGTAGATCTTATCTAGATCTTCTCAAACTTCTTTTGCTCGATGCATAGGATTTGTTAAGTCTTCAGATCTGTGTGCCCGTGCAAATGAGACCCCCTCTCTATTTATAAGCAAAAGAGAGGGGGGAGGGGGTCGGCCACCGAGCCACCATTTGGTGGCTTGGTTTGGGCCGACCTGCCTACGGGGCTTCTTCTGTCGATTCTCAGGTCTTATGAGTCTGATCGGTTGTTCTGAGTTCGATCCCATCGCGTTGAGTCTGACTTGGTTCAATCTCATTGATTCCCACTAATCTGAGGTTTCACAGTTGAGTTCGTGCCTTGCCGATTCGCTTCATGCATTTCGTCAACTTGCTTTATGCACCCACGTCGTCAACTGTTTGCCAATTGATCACCGTTGGATTGTCGGATGGCTTGCCACACGTCAACTCCCTGTCACGAGTTGGGTTTGGGGTCTTATAGGTAATTTTTAACGCTTACAAATACCCTCTCCAAAGTGTTTCAGTATCGTTTTTTATAGAAGAGCCTGAAATACTTTGGACATGATCTGCCCCAACCTTCAATAGGTGTAACAGGACCTGAAAATAGCTTCAGACCTTGATCCCTCCAATCCTTCCAGATTATCCAGTACTTTGTAGGACGGCTGAAAGTGTCACGGTGCTGCATTTATTGTCTGACCGTTGTCGAAATCTTGAACTGAAGCTGGTAACCGAGTTCTCTTTGCTTTGACTCCTATTGGTGAGTTGTTGTATAACTGACCATCAAACTTTTCGAGACTCCTCCGTTAATTGGCGAATTCTCCGTTTGCGAGGCGTTGACCGGCGTCATCACATTTTAAGGTTTTCGAGCTTTTGAGGCTAGGAGTGTCAGTTCGTGCTTGCGCACTCCCGGTGATCTATTGGGAGTCGTCGAGTTATCATTAAGAATATTTTATGAAAATACTCTCTAGGAATTCGGTTGACTCAATTTCGTCGTCGTTCAAGTCTGGTTGGTGCCGTCTCATCGATGTTTGAATCTGGCTGAGTCGTCTTGTCGAAACTCGTTGATTTGAAGATTCGTCATTGGATTTATTCCACAATTTGTCGCTTCACAAACTAAGTACGCCTTGCCGATTCACTTCATGTATTTGTCGACTCGCTTTATGCTTTTTGCAGCGCCGCTACGTCGTCAGCGGTTCTTTGTCGCATCGTCAGATGGGTCGTCGATTGCCAATCCATCATCACGAGTCACGTTCAAGCACTGATAGGCAATTTTTAATGCCTACAGCCATGTGTTTCGCATCATCTAGGTGCAACTTGATTTGATTATAACCCAAAAAACCGTTCGTGAAGGACATTCTCTCGAATCCACATGTATTGTCAATGATGACATCTGTGATTAGAAGGGGAAAGTCATCCTTTGGGCATGTGGCATTCACATCTCTGTAATCGACACAGATTCTAATCATCCCATTCTTCTTCAGGACTGGGACAATATTCAACACCTAATCTGGATGCTGTACTTCCGTGATAAAACCCGCATCTATAAGCTTGTTTTACTTCCGCAACAATTGCCTCTATAATCTGTAGACGAAACTGTCTCTAATGTTGCTTGACGGGTTCAGCATCTATCTTAATGTTGAGACGATGTGTCACCACATTTGGGTTGAGTCCTGGCATGTCCTCGTAGTTCCAAGCGAAAACATCGATATACTCTCTGACGAGAGCAATCAACT
>JBAKGM010000279.1:12321-29481 GCA_037177215.1 Asparagus racemosus
AACAAGAAGGGCCTTCCCTTCGCTTCTGTTGTAAAGAGCGACTCTTGGTTTGTAATACACAATTTGACAAATACAGACCCGAGACCCGGATTTTTACACCGAACATAGTCTTTTACCAATTGAAGAAGACACCAGAATTCATTCTGGAGAATTTTATCCCGAAGCCTAAGTAGTGATAAGCCTGCGCCTAACACGCGTTCCCGGTTTAGTCTTTTACCGATTGAAGAAGATATTAGAATTTAAGTCTAGAGGAATTTTATCCCAAGCCTAAGTAGGGATAAGTCAATGCCTAAAACGTGTTGTCAGTTTAGTCTTTTACCGATTGAAGAAAACACCATAATCCATTCTGGGGAATTTTATCCTGAAGCCTAAGTAGGGATAAGCCTACACCTTACACACGTTGCCGGTTTAGTCTTTTTTTCGATTGAAGAAGATACCAGAATTCATTCTGGGGAATTTTATCCCGAAGCCTAAGTAGGGATAAGTCTACACTAACACATATTTGTAGGCGTTGAAAAATGCTTATCAGTACCAGAACAAGACTCGTGGCGGTGGGTTGACAATTGACGACCTATCTGACACTGCGGCCAAGAACCACTGATGACGTAACTATACCGCAAAACATATAAAGCGGGTCGACGAACACATAAAGTGAGTCAGCAAGGCGTACAATTTAACGAAGAGACATATCGTGGAGTAAATCCACCGACGAAGCTTCAAATCAGCGAGTTTCGACAAGGCGAGTCGACCGGACTCGAACGTCGACGAGACAGAATCAACTGGACTAAAGCGTCGATGGAACTACGCTGATCAAACTCCAGAATCAAACAAGACGATCAACCAGAATTGGGTTCGACGTCACTGGATGGATCGAGATCGGACAAATCACCGGACTCGCACGTTGATAAGATCACCGGACTTAACCCGTCGACAGGATTGAACCGATCGAGTTCCGAGTCAGCGAGAAAATCAATCAGACACGGACTCCACAAGACAGTGATGCGATCGGGAGAAAACAACACCAGAAAACACTGAAAAAAGGACCAAGTAGTGCCTCGGCCAAGGCCGAGACACCACGTGGTGTCTCGGCCTGGCCAAGACACCTTGGTGTTTTCAGCCCAAACCCCCCCTCTTTCCTATAAATAGGAGAGGGGGCCTTCATTTGACTGGTTAGAAATTTTGAACCTCCAAGTAAGATTTCTGAGAGTTTTTACACAGATCCGTGTGTCTGCAAAATCAAGAAAGCCAGATCTAGACCCCGTGCAAGCGATGAACGTCTTCCAACTCAGATCTACACGGCGAGGAGAAGTGTCCAGTTCAGATCTACAATCCCACCCTCTGGATTAAGCTTCGTCTTAATCACAGGGTCAGTGCGTGACTTCACTTCATTGATTTCTTCCACTCCAGCGATCATCTCCTTCATGAGTTGATCTCCATCGGTGTTTTATTTCCTTCATGAAATAAACACCTCAGATCCGTAGATCTAGCACCTAGATCGGATCACGCAACAGTCCACAGACAGAATAGAGTCCCTGGCACAGGAAAAGACACCCACGCAAGTGAGGATCCGATAAACAAATCCCGCGTTTGTTCAACCAGGGTAGAAAGGTTGTGATCTTTTTCAGTTTTCATTGTAAGCCTTATAAAAAGGCAGTTTTTATTTGAATTTCGTTGTAAAAAATAAATTTGTAACGAATTCATTTGCAATGACAATCGACACAATGTTTCCCGTGAATAAGCTGGCGACCACAGTGGGAGCCAATGGCCTCAGATCTATGATTGTAGTACCGCAGCCACGAATCCCAGTTGAGGAAGAGGTCGAGTTTGAGTTTGACCAGCGGAAGTTCGAAGAGTATCTCTCCTCCTCCTCCAGATCCACATCTCCCTGTCGTTCCAGAAGGATCTCCACTACAAGGAAGATCTGTTGGGCCTCAGATGCAGAGTCCCAAGAGGATGAATCCAATCCTGCTGCCGCCGAAGTCACAGGTAGTGGTAAAATTCCCTCGGCTCCCGCAACTCAAGTTCTCACGATGCCTGAGATGATCACTGATGGCGTGCCCGCACTCTCCAAGCGAGCACGGCAATGACGTCGCCAAAGCATGGCGCGTCGATTTGCCAAGGTGATGCAATCCACGGATGGGATCCGCTACGAGGCAAATCTAAGATCCAGGTTACAGCAGAGGCTCCAGCCTTAGGTGATTGATGGCCCCTCTAAACTATCAGCAAACGAGTGGGTCTGAGTCAAACAGAACTGCTCTATGCTTCAGGAGCGCATTCGGAAGCGCTGCGTACTCCTTGCGCAGGCACGGGCTTTGGTGCAACAAGCCCGCCAACTGAAGAAGCAGGAGGTGGCTACGAAGCTGCCAACAACCCACCAAGTCTGGAGGCCCAAGTCTGCTAGCACTACAACTCCTGGCCCATCGCCAATGCCAAAAGCTGCAGGCGCTCTAACACTAACTGCCCCGACGCCGAGGCCGAAGTCCACCAGCACCACAACACCAACTGCCTCGGCGCCGAGGCCAAAGTCCATCGGCGCCCCAACTCAAGTTGCCTCGGTGCTGAGGCCACCTTCGGCGTCCACATCTGAACCTTCGGCAAATCCGATTCCTGCTGCAACTAACAGGTTAACCATCAAGGAACACTTGGGTCCGTTGAGGAAATCACGGGTCACTCCTAATGCAGGAGGCTGCACCCACCTCAACAAAGGCAACAAGACTCCTGTAGCTCTACCAATTAGACTGAGAATGGAAGTTCGGGAGTCTGCCGAGGCTTCACGACCACACAGGCGAATGTCAAGGCGAGTAACTTTTAGCAGCTTCGATAAAGCAGTGTGTCCTTGGAAGGACACGTTTTCATCTGATGACGACAACGTTATTCCCGAGAAGTTATGCCAACACGCGATAGGTTGCTCTGGCATTCACACCGATGAGTTGTACTATCATGCTGGGGGTACGAGAAAATCTCAGAAGAGGAGTTTTCCTGAGAAGCCTGCGTATTGCCCCTGTTCCAGGCTAATCAAGGCAGTGTTGTTGGAGTGCAATTGCAACAAAGTGACTCTGGAGAGAGTGTCTGTCTTTGCCAGACTTGGTGACAAAATGCCGAAGCCCAGGTCAAGATGCTCCTATAAGTGAAAGTCAGTGTCTCGAAGCGATGAATTGCTGAGAGTCACCAACAACATGATGAGCAGAAGGACGTCGACCCGTACCAGTCCCCAAGCATATGATCGGATAACTCAGTTGCAGACTGGGACCATTCGGCGATCCAATTACGACAATATCCTAAAGGGACTGCCGTCAGAAGATGAAGTGTTGAATGCTGGCTCTGTCCTGGCCTCTGATATTACAGTTTCCAGTGAGGGGCAACCTCGGGAAGCCCTGATGATCAGTGCTGAGCAAGTAGCCAAGATGCTCGAAGAGGTTATGGCTAAGGAAAAGGAGAACTTAAAGTTCGAGATGGAGATGGCCATGTAGCAGATGAGAGAATTGCATGACCAGCAAATCCAGGCACTGACAAATCACCAGGGAGAATCCAGTCGTCACAATAACGTCAATCAAATTGATAGCGACACAGACGGGGAAGAGGACCACAGTGCCAGACAGCCCCCTGAAGAACGAAACGTTAGGGGTAGCCAGGAGAATGCCAGTGGCAACGCCATCTCAGAAAATAAGAAAATCAAAGATCTCGAGAGTAAGATCAACACATTGATCTCCACTCAAGAAGTCAAGAAGATGGGGATACCATGCCCATACTCGAGGGAGTGGTAGTCGATCCCGTATCCGTCAAAGTTTAGCTTGATCAACTTCATGCCGTTTGACGGAAAGGGTTCCCCTACTTAGCACCTAATTTATTTTAAATCTCACTTGGGAGTGATCTCTGGAAATGAGCCCTTGATGGTTCGGTCCTTCGTTGGCACCCTTCGCGGAGCTGCCTTCGATTGGTACCGCCGTCTCAAATCGGGCAGCGTTACCAGCTGGGATGACATGGAGTCCATGTTCCTCTCGAACTTCTTTGACGACAATACCGAAATATCCATCGGGACATTGTTAGACTAGAAGCAAAAGGATGGGGAGGCAGTTGACACCTTCGTCAAGCAGTTCCGCAACAAGGCGATGAACTGTCGAGACTCGATAACTGAGGAGTTTATTCTGCAGACTTGCCACAACAACCTGTTGTTGGATGTGCTAGAAGCGATGGGAACAACGCCATCCAAGACTTGGAAGGATTTAAAGCTGCATGGAGAGCAGGTGGAGCGATTCCTTAAGAGGAAAAAGGCAGAAAAAGGCCAGCAATCAGCATACGCTCACAAACAAAATTTCGTCCCACGCGAAAAAGGGAAAGGGCAGGCGAAAGCTATGGACGCAAACCAAACTGTCCAACAGCGAGTGACGCAACAGCTGCAGAAGCAGAAGACTTTAAAACTCTCTACAGTCTATTCTTTCAAGGAAGACGAGGTTCTCGGTATTTTTAAATACCTCATGGAGAATAACAAGATCAAGCTGCCTCCGATCCAAGATCAAGAGGAAGCACAGAGGACTAATGATCTGAAATACTGTGCGTACCACATAGCGGTGCACCACCCAATGAAGGCGTGCTACCATCTCATGGACAAAATCCAGGCCTTGATCGATGTAGGGGTCATTACCCCAAGATCATCTAAATGAAAGTCTTTGTAACCCGAATGGCAAATACCCATGGATGTTCTAAGATTTCTTTCGAAGTTGTCTTAGTTTTTCCACGGAAGCATGTGATGCCTTGGGTTTACTCTCTAACTAAGCTGTACTCCAATAATATGGCCAGATACAATGCATTGCTTATTGGGCTCAATTTTAAATTTTAAGTTGGGCGCTTGTAGTTTCTATGTTTCATGTGTTGGTGATAAGTTTTCAAATGTCAAGATAATTCTTACAACTTTGAATTTTGAGAGTATTTTTTGCAACTATTAAAACTTTGAATTATATTTTGTAAAATTCAAATTTTTAGTGGTCTGCTGATAATTTCTAGATTTGATATGTATTGCTTATAGGTTTTGAAATTTTAGGGTTTTTTTAATTCTTAACTTTTGAAGGAATTTTTTTACAAATTTTATAACTTTGAGGTTATTTTTTTTATAAAATTTCAATTTTCAGGTGCCTGATAATAATCCATTGAATTCATCTTTGTTGTTTGTAAGTTTTGAAATTTTAGAATTTCAGGGTGTTTTTATTTGAACTTTTCAGGGTGTTTCTATAATTTTTGAAACATTGAGGGTGTTAATTGCAGGTTTTAAATTCTTCAGAGGCTGTTGTTAATTTTCAGGTTTCATGTTTGTTAAAGTTTTGAAATATCAGGATGTTTTATGTAATTTTAAAATTTGAGGGTATTTTGTGCAATTTCTGAAATGTTTTTGGGTTATTTTGTAATACTTCATATATTATAGCATGTTAGTTTTTTATCTTAACAAGCGAATACCATGGAGTTGTTTCATATATTTTATTAATCTTATTTTTTTAAATTATTGAACTGTAGATAGTTCACATAAGATTAGGATGTGATATAATTATGGTTAGGATAGATTAAGATTTAAAATAAAATATTCAAAATAATGAAGGGTAATATTGATCATAAAAAGCTTTTTCTGAATTCATACTTATATATATATATATATGTGTGTGTGTGTGTGTGTGTGAGAATTTTAAGGACAAAATTTCAAAATAGACCGTATTTGTAATTTTTTTGTAAAAATCCACGCATTTACAATTTATTTTTTTTGACCTGGTTTCAACCAACTGGGTGAAACTGGTCGAGAATGGTAAATAAAACTTCACAGAATTCTAAATTCCGTGAAGTTTAGTGTCTAATTACCTAGCCTAATCAAAATACGACCAGCCTAAGCGTGGTTAATGAGGCACTAAACTTCATAGGATTTAAAATCCAGTGAAGTTTTCAATATTTACCATTTTCGACACTGTTTCTGCAAGGTGGCTGAAACTAGGTTGAAAATGGTAAATAAAGTTTAAATGGGTCGAGTTTAAAAATAAATTTCGTATATGGTCTATTTTGAAAATGTGTCCTAATTTTAATTAATAATAGGGAAATTAAGATATTTGAAAAATAGTCACGCCAACATCTTCTTCCTTGCGGTTAATTTTCTTTTGTTTTTTTTTCATTTTCTTGGGAGTCCAGTCCAGGTCTCCCCATCCCCGCTTCTCTCTCTCGCCGGCAATTATTAGTGTCCTCCGTTTCCTGTGACAAATTCCCCCAGAAAAGAAAAGGAAAATACTCATCGTCGTCGGAGATCTCATAAGTCTGCCAAGAAATCGTCTATAACCTCCTCACACTCATGTCTATCTGTCTGCAACTGTAGATGTAATTAATTATATTTGAATTGGGGTAGAGAGAGAGAGAGAGAGAGATGAAAAGGGGAAGGAGCGTAGAGGGCGTTCGAAGGGGGAAGCTGTACCATTTGATCCTCGCCGGCGCCGCCCTCTATCTAATCTTCATATCATTAAAGTTCCGTAGATTCATCGAGATCGCCACTTCCCTCACCTCCTCTGATGACGACCCCGACCCCACCTTCACCGGCCTCCGCAGCTCCCCGGATCTCCAAAACCCTAATCCCATTCTTTCTTTTAAGATCAAGCCTCTTCAGTATCGCTACGGCCGCATCCTCGGAGGAGGAGGAGCCGCCGCCGCCGCAGCCGCCGGCAATCTCACTGAGTTAGAGAGAATGGCTGATGAGGCGTGGACCCTTGGGACCAGGGCTTGGGATGAGCTGGAGGATTTACAAGACCCAGTTACGACTACTGGTGACGTCGATCTGAATCTGAACCAGAATACATCCGTTATCCAGCCCAACTCCGAATCTTGCCCCACTTCCGTTTCCATGAGCGGCAAGGATGCAGATGCAGCTGGGGTGGACGGGGAGAGGCTCATGTTCTTGCCCTGCGGTCTTTCTGTTGGTTCCGCCATTACTATCATTGGAAAGCCGCTTGAGGCTCATGAAGAGTATGAGAAGGGGGACAATGTGGTGTTGGTTTCTCAGTTTTCGGTGGAGCTTCAAGGTCTGAAAGCAGTGGACGGCGAGGATCCCCCGAGGATCTTGCATCTCAATCCAAGATTGAGGGGAGACTGGAGTCATACACCCGTCATTGAGCACAACACCTGTTACAGGATGCAGTGGGGCAAAGCCATGCGGTGCAATGGCCTCCCCTCCAAGGATGACGATGACTCGGGTACTGTTAAAAATCCATGTTAAACCTATTTTAGATTCTATCTGGATTGCTAAATTCCAATTCATGCTATCCCCTTTTTGACCTTGTGGCCAAACTCGGTTGTACCTAAATTTAGCACATCTGAATCTGAACTCCATATCATAAGAGGGAAAAAGTTGGAAATTTATAACCATAGGAGCCCAAAAATAAATTTAAAAAAAAACAGCTGGTTAACTTGAGAGCACGGATCAAACAGCTAAGACTCTTCCTCGTTATAGATCTCTACTGCCAACTCCTTCCTGATGCAACATGCAGCATATGCCCGTATCTCTAGGAGAAGAAATACCCCTGCTTCCATTTACTTCACACTTGGTAAAGCATTGAGTTCACACTTTTTTGTTTAGCAAAATCCATATTATAGTTATTATTTTAGTGTTCAAAGTTCTTATTGTTAGGCAAACCCAGATGCAGGTAACTGTATGTGGGATTAGCTCTCATCATGCTTAAGGCTTTTGCAGATTCCCGTGCCTGTCCATGCTGCAGCATGATATATGTGTCATCTACTAATCATACGATTTGCCTTAATTGTTGACCTTTACGATCATTGGTTGTTTGGAGCACAATTTTCTTCCAGATCCAAACAGAAAGACGTAGATGAATTTTGCTTTGTGGGTGCCTATTTCTAAGACTTCAGATGCAGCATGAATTCTCATGTAATAGATATAAATATATAACTTACTTGTCTTGTCTTAGCTTTACTAACGAACATGGTCTGTGGAACCATGCTTCATTTTCCAAAAATAAAAAAGGCGCCCTTGGACAAGATGAACACGTTAGATTTAAAGTGGAAGAGATGTTACCTGGAAAAATATGACATAATAGGAAAATACATATCTAGAAAACTATGCCATCAATTTCCCTTTCAAGTATATGAGATACTAGGAGATGCATAATCGGCATAATGCGTTTGACAAAATACTCCTATATTTCAAAAAGATTATGTTTCTCAAGTCACAGAACAGTTACATATATTCAAATGCTAAATCAAATTATGTTTTTATTGGGGAGCCTACATACCTTTTCTAGATTCTCAAATGCACTCAAAAGTTCAAAGAAATCATAAGAACTATAATTATAAGTCTAAATTTCAGAACGGCAATGTAGCATGAATAGATTTTGTCATCAGATTGTACAAGGCTTCTTCTAGGGAATCAGACACTATCCAATTCGAGCTTATAGTTCCTAGCTGGATTGCACAGGAAATCAAATTTCTCAGATTATTTATTCATTTACGTACAAGATAAGATTGTATTTGGAATGGCTCAAAGTTGTACTGATCAAAGTTTATGGCGAGGGAATTGATCCTCAATGTTTATTTATCTCTCCAGTTGATTTGTAATTTTTCAAGGGAAATATTTGATTATCAAACTAAGAAGTTCTAGGTTTTTTATTTTTAAGTCCTTTATCTAGATATCGTGGGAGAAATTGGAAATAGACCCAAGAAACAAGAGGCACAAGCATCAGAAATGTAAAATTAATCACAAATATGATTGAATACATTGGAACTATGTGTTTTGAAAATTTTTCATATGCACGACAAAAGGGTTAACAACGTGATTTTAGTCACTATAAGCTTACCCTCACAAATCAAGCCACTCCAAGCATCCGTGTGAATCACCATGATAACAAAAGCTATTTCTTGTAGCTAAAAATTTAGCCGGTGTTTTATGGTTTTTTTTCCTTTCTTTGTTCTTTTTTTTCTTTCTCCTGTGTGGTTGTGCTTTTTTTGTGGGTTTTTTGGGGTTTTTTTTCCGGGGGTTCCTGTTAGAGCTGAACACGAAGGAAAGATCATTTATACTGATACTCATAAGATCATTTTCTCAAGTGATGGGGACACTATAAGCATTCCATTAGTTATGTATCAACGTTCCAACAAAAATACTTTTATGCACCAAAAACCCAGGTTCGGCAGGGTAAATGCATTAAAAAGGGACATATTTTGGCAGATGGTGCGACTATAGTTGGTGGGGAACTCGCTTTAGGAAAAAGCGTGTTAGTAGTTTATATGCCATGGAAAGGTTACAGTTCTAAAGACACAGTACAGATTAGCAAACGTCTTGTATATGAAGATATTTAGACTTCTTTTCACACGTGGAAATATGAAATTCAGACTCATGTGACAAGTCAAGGTCCTGAAAGAATCACTAAGGAAATACCTCATTTTCTCTTTGGCTTGATTGCGATGAGATTTGAAAATACAGTCAAATTATTTGCTATAGAATCCCCATGTAGATGTAGATAAAAGATGCTAAACCATTATCATGCATGCAATGATTACAATAGCATGCAATTTTTGACAGTAAAATACCCAATTCTGTAAGTGCATACGTATACAGTTGACATATATTTTCGCATCATAAAATTCAGTATATTTGAGTTATGAACTTATGAATACATTTTTGCATAATTATCTAATACGTTCTTAAGTATTATCAATATTGCTTTTCAACTTAAGTATTTTGATCTTGAGTTGTAAATCTATTTTCTTCATATCTATGCTTGAAACAAATTGTTATGAGTACGCACTCAGCCAATTATGGTATAACCATCAAGTTCACAATTTAGCAATATAAGGGTATTTAGTTTCTATCCATATTTGGATTAAGTGCTCTTAGGAGAAATGCACAGTTTTAATGAATCTTAAAAATATTTTATGGATATTACAAGAAAAATCTACAACTACAAGAGGGTTTGAAACTGAAACCAATCCTTGTGCATCTCAGAGAATAGATGCATTTATTGTGGCAAGCGTGTTTGAGAATGTCTACCAATGTATGATGAATTGTCTAATAATTTTTTTGTAAATTGTTGACACAATGTCTTCTCTATATTAGATCTTGCATCTGTTATCTTGAAATTATAATTGTGAATTTCTTTCTGGACAGTTGACGGGTTCAGCAAATGCGAGAAATGGGTACGGAGTGATATCGTGGACTCAAAAGAATCCAAAACAACTTCCTGGTTGCGTAGGTTCATAGGTCGTGCAAAGAAGCCAGCAATGACATGGCCTTTTCCTTTTGCAGAGGGAAGATTGTTTATCTTAACATTACGAGCTGGTGTTGAAGGATACCACATTAATGTTGGAGGCCGACATGTTACTTCATTCCAATACCGACCGGTATGATAAACTATGTACTGTTTTTTTTCTTCTAAGTTTCCATCTTCAAGCATACTTTCTTGTTGATTAGGTGAACTGATGATATCAAAGATCCAGTTTTGGACACTAAAATGTTTTCTGAAGGGATACAGATCTCCCATGTTGTGTTATGCTATAAAATTATTGTCTTACAATGTAGATGGGTGTTTTATCAGGGATTCACTCTTGAAGATGCAACAGGTCTAGCCATCAAGGGAGATGTGGAGGTACATTCAATATATGCCACTTCCCTACCCAAATCTCATCCAAGTTTTTCACTTCAACGAGTCTTGGAAATGTCAGA
Organism: Asparagus racemosus; assembly: GCA_037177215.1. Taxonomy (NCBI): domain Eukaryota; kingdom Viridiplantae; phylum Streptophyta; class Magnoliopsida; order Asparagales; family Asparagaceae; genus Asparagus; species Asparagus racemosus. The sequence continues at coordinate 23,012 of JBAKGM010000279.1, forward strand.
GAAGTGGAAATCTCCTCCTCTACCAGAGGAACCCATTCAACTTTTCATTGGCATTTTGTCTGCAACTAATCATTTTGCTGAGCGCATGGCTGTTCGTAAGACCTGGATGCAAGCTTCTAACATCAAGTCGTCAAATGTAGTAGCTCGTTTCTTTGTCGCGTTGGTAGGTCTTTTATAAATGCCTGTGATCAAGTCTTGGCTGATTTTTACCTCCATGCTTCTGTGTATTCGATTCTGATACTGTAAACCATTAGAATTGAACTTTGATGTGCATTACATTAAATTGCTAATAAAAAGGATGCCGATAAAGGCTTGAGTAGGAAAATCAGCCTTATTAGCCACGTACTTTAAGCTCATGCAACTGAGGCCATCCTTCACATCTCCTAGACTAAGGAAGAAATGGGTTAAATGTGTGAATTTTAATTTTGTACACCAGAATCTTAGTCACTGCTATTCCATCATTTTCCTATAATTTTTGTGAAGTATTACTCACCTATAAAAGTTTTCTTATGTGAATAATTAGAATGCAAGGAAGGAGGTCAATTCAGTTCTAAAGAAGGAAGCAGAGTATTTTGGAGATATTGTGATCTTGCCATTTATGGATCGCTATGAGCTAGTTGTTCTTAAGACAATAGCCATTTGCGAATATGGGGTGTGTTCTATTTACTTCGGTGCTTCTTAATTGAACCCTTTATGTCTCATTGTGCACTAAATAATAGTTCTCTCTTTGTCAATCATCACTAATGCTGCAGGTTCAAAATCTGACTGCTGCATACATAATGAAATGTGACGACGATACATTTATTAGGGTGGATGCCGTGTTGAAGGAGATTAGGGGTGTTTCTCAGGAGAAATCTCTTTACATGGGTAACCTCAACCTCCTGCATCGGCCTCTAAGAAGTGGAAAATGGGCAGTAACATATGAGGTAATTTCCTGACATGGGATTTTGAGATTCTAGGAAAGTATTTTTAATTGAACTTCCTCTCTTTTTAGGGTTAACATATATTTAACATATTTCTTCTAGGTTAATTCCTTTTTCTTTCGTCCTATTTAGTGTACATTGTATTGTAATATGTATCTGGCATCAGCCAGGGTAATTTTGCTGCACTATGCAGTTAGTGGATTATGCACGAGCTCATCCCCTTAATTAATTGTGTATACTACCTAGTGTCTAGACTATAGTTTATATGCTTCTGAGAGAAGACGAAATAAAATTTTTTGTTGGCCAAAACCGCTTGACTATAGAAAACTTCCTGTAGATATACAAAATGTAAGCAGCCAGTGCAACATTTTTATTCATTATTTTAAACATTTTCTTTTGTAGCTTGAAATTATCATTGGAGTTTGTTCCAAAAGGGGGCCCCTTAAGGAGTGCAGCTCTGCTGTGCAAGCCTTATCATCTTGCTGTACTTTCCTTCTTGGTTTTTAATCTCGAATTCGTAGGTTTGAGAATTTGCTCCCTACCCATTTCTGTTTAAAGCCAGACGATTATGGTGGGCCTTCTAGGCTTTACCACATTCCTTTCTTGCTAACTTCCGCAGGTTGAAGTCTCACCCCAGAGTACAGTGATTTTATGTTAATCTAGTAATTAGAGAAATTGGGTCAATCCTCTTGTAAAACCTGCTTGACATATTGCCACTAGACTTCTCCATATACTGAGTGATTTAGTTTCTCTCATCTTATTCCTGGTTCTGGTGCTTGCTCAGGAGTGGCCAGAAGATATATATCCACCTTATGCCAATGGACCTGGGTACATAATTTCAAATGACATTGCAAAATTCATTGTATTTCATCATGCGAATCAAAGCCTAAGGGTGAGACTGTTCTTGCCTTTTATTTTCTTAGTGCCAAATGAATGTTGTGGCACTGATATCTAGTAAACATCCTGTTTAACATAAATAAATTTGCAGCTGTTCAAGATGGAGGATGTGAGTATGGGCATGTGGGTCGAGCAGTTTAACACCACTACGGCAGTCCAATACTCTCACAATTGGAAATTTTGTCAGTACGGCTGCGTGGAGAACTATTACACTGCTCACTATCAATCCCCAAGACAAATGATTTGCCTGTGGGATAAATTGGCTAGAGGCCGAGCCCATTGCTGTAATTTCAGATGACGGAGCATGCTAGTCTTTTCCCACTGATCCGTGTCTCACCTTGGAGGATTTTGGATATCAGGCGTCCCTGTTTTTGATGCGTGGGCAGTTTCTATGCCCTCTATGGCCTGAAATTATTACGAGAAGCATATATCATCAGGTCTCTGTGCGATCGGGTGCTCTGTACGAGTAAACTGTATATGTCTCTTAGCTTCAATTAATTTTTCTGTATTCCTTGTCAAATTGTTACATAGCAAAAGCTTCAGTAATCCGGAATGAAGATCATTCGGCATATGTCCTTTGTTGTGCGTCTGCTGCTGGCGAGGGTAAGACACGGTGCGGCAATGAAGGACGGGATTGTAAACTTGATAAACTAGGTAGCTACGGGCATTACTAAATTAATTGATTGATGGTTATGTTTTTAAACTTTTATGTTTTGGGAGAAGGTTTATTTCCAGAAGTTCTACCTATGTTGACGTCAATTAAGGGAAGCCAGAGGATTGCAAATATGTGCTAAATTTTTAATTGTATGATTTGGAAGGTCATATCTGTAAATACCCTAAACTTTTTGTGCATGACTAACCTGCAGTAAACCGCACATTTACATCCTTGACAGTGCGTTATAAAGCGCATGATTCACCAGTCAAGACTAGTCATCATCTTTCCTTCTCCAAGTATTAGGACACTCATCGATACACATGAAGCTTCCGTATGGTCATCCGAGTCCTCCTTATTGGCCCAACAACATCTCTGCTATTTCTATTGCATGTCAAGATCATGCTCGTTCCTAAGTTACTTTTCAACTAACACAACCACCTCCCAAAATGAACATGCAGAAATCATGATCTCCAGTATCTATACAGAGGCTAATTCCTTACCTTTGGCAGTTGGTTGTGCTTACTCTAGGAACAGAGCAAAATAGAATCCATCCTCAATTGATTAATGTTGAAATGGGTCTCTTGCTTTTAGTTCCATTCGTTATCATAATATTGTTGATATTATATTTGGTGTTGATGTTTAGGTTAGAAAGAAGGAGAAAGACAGGCAGCTCAGTAAGGTTGCCGCCAGGTCCACCGAGATGGCCCATCATTGGGAACCTCCTACAGTTGGGTCCTCTCCCTCACAGGGACTTTGCTGATTTCTGCACCGCTTACGGTCCCCTCGTCTATCTCCGGTTGGGGAGCGTAGATGCCATCACCACTGATGACCCCAATGTTATCAGAGAGATCCTGATTAGGCAAGACGAAGTGTTTGCATCGAGGCCCAGAACCCTGGCAGCCACCTATCTGGCTTATGGCTCTGGGGACGTTGCGCTTGCACCTTTAGGCCCCCACTGGAAATGGATGCGCAGGATTTGCATGGAGCACCTGCTGACCACCAAACGCCTCGACTCCTTTGCAGGGCATCGGGCACATGAGGCTCAACATCTAGTTAAACAAGTGTGGTCCGGGTCCCAGGCTGGGGAGCTGGTGAACCTTAGGGAGTTGTTGGGAGCCTTTTCCATGAACAACGTAACTAGGATGCTGCTAGGGAAGCAGTACTTTGGGACAGAGAGTGCAGGGCAGGAGGAGGCAGTGCAGTTCATGGGAATAACCCACGAGTTGTTTAGGTTGTTGGGGTTGATATATGCTGGCGACTACTTGCCCGTGTGGAGGTGGATTGATCCTACGGGGTGCGAGAAGAAGATGAAGCATGTAGAGAGGAAAGTGGATGAGTTCCATCAGAGGATAATCGAGGAGCACAGGAAGAAGAGGACAGGCTGTAGTGGTGATGATGATCATATGATGATGGACTTTGTAGACGTTTTATTGTCTTTGCCTGGTGGGGATGGCAAGGAACATATGGATGATGTTGAGGTCAAAGCTCTTATGCAGGTAATTTAGTACTCACTATGTGTATATAATTGATTGTTAATTAATTATGATAACATTAGAGGACTTGTAATAAAATTATATAATTAAGATGTGTATTTTGTTCCTCCCAGGACATGATCGCTGCTGCCACCGACACCTCTGCAGTGACGAATGAATGGGCAATGACTGAGGTCATTAACCATCCTTCTGTCCTCCATAAAATACAAGAAGAGCTAGACGGAGTGGTGGGGCGTGAACGGCTGGTGATGGAGTCAGACCTTCCCCATCTGACTTACCTGAGATGTGTAGTGAGGGAGACCTTCAGAATGCACCCAGCAGGCCCGTTCCTAATTCCCCATGAATCCACAAGGCCGACTCACCTAATGGGCTTCTATGTTCCTTCAGGAACGCGTGTTTTCATCAACACCCATGCGCTGGGACGCAACCCCCACGTGTGGGGCAACAACGTCGATGAGTTTGATCCTGAGAGGCATCAGCAGCAGCAGGAGCAGCGGCGGCAGCGAGTGGAGATAAGTCACGGCGTTGATTTCAAGATATTGCCCTTCAGTGCTGGGAAGAGGAAGTGCCCCGGTGCACCTTTGGGCGTTGCCATGGTTCTGTTGGCGTTGGCCAGGCTCTTCCAGTGTTTCAACTGGGCCCCACCAGACGACGGCATGAAGAAGATTGATACCCAAGAGGTTTACGGCATGACCATGCCTAAGGCGAAGCCACTCTTTGCCCGGGCCACCCCCCGGCTCCCTCCTCACTTCTACTCTTGACAGTCTACCACTCAACCCATGCAATCTTTCACTTTGTTAATTTAGTGTGTGGTGATCAGGATAATAATGAGTGAGGTGATAATAATAATAATAATAATAATAATAATAGATGATGCCATTAATCCATCCCTTGCTTCTTCAAGTAAAAAAGGTATGTACATTTGTTTATTTATACAAGAGAAAACTCGAAAGCAAATTTAACACTTCCCACACTAATGCTAATTAAGATATTATTATGGGATTATTAGGAGAAGTCAGGACAGCCTAGCTTGATGTATGTCAACAATCTTCACCGATTCAATGTTTTGCTCTCCTTGCTAAATCGTGGTGGGATTTTCTTCAATATCAGAACTCTTACACTCTTCAACTACTATCAACATCGAAGGCCACTAGACTTCCAAACTTACTGTTAATGTTTTGGAATTGTAGAACAGTATTATGTCTGATGCGTTGTAGTTTGAGAGGGACTCTTTGATACTCTTTTACTGGTCTAAAGGAATTCAACACTGAACCTTTAGTAATGTATCCTTCTTCTTTCATCGCATGTTCTTGGCATTTTTCTGCGGTTGATTTTAGGGGAAAAAAACCAACGGCCGAACTTTGTGTGTTTGGCACTTGACCCCCTAAACTAAACTCATTTCCCACTAAACCGCCTGAATTTTGGGGGTGTTTTACTATATCCTTCTAAACTTGAACATTTTTGTCAGCAAACCCCCCGCCCTGATGGAGTTCACTTAAAGGGGTGCTAGTATTTCTTGTGCTCGCTATGCGTGCATAAACAATTCTTTTAGGTTAAAAATGATGAGAGGTTGAAGGGAATAATGAGTAAGTGAGGTATTAAGATAGTCAGCGGTGGTTAATAGGGATAGCTAGGTCCTTATGGAGAGTGTGAGATGAATGGAGTTACAATGACAATTTTTTGAGTTTTTCGAGATTATCCTTTTAATGATTCTTAAACTATATGCGTAAATTATGAGGACATTTCATAGAATTATTTGAATTCATAATTCATGTAGGATAGAACACACACACAAAAAAAAAAGAAAAAAGACTTATCTTAAATAATAGTGATAGACATATATTTGTATAACTACCACTTTCTTTAGGAAAGCATAGAAACCAGAATGAAGTTTTGGGCTGCTCTCTATGATTTTCAAAGTTCGGTAAAAACCCCAAACTCTGAGGTTTTATTATTATTATTTGAAATTTACTGGGAGGTAAAGCACCAAAATATAGGGATGAATGGGGCTACATTTCTGCAGTTTACCCTTCGTTGAGGATATTTGTTTGTAAAATAGACAAGGAACAAGGGTGTAAAAGTAAAAATGCCCTGCCAAAACACGGTTCCATTTCTTTTCCTTTTCCCTTTTTCTTTTTTTCCTTCTTTTTCCGTTGCCCTTTTCTGTAGCTAGGGCAGAGTCAAAGAAGATCGTGGGTACTTGTTGTTGATAGGAAAGTAGTAAAGCGATGAGCGCCGGCGGCGGCGGAGGAGAAGCCAAAAAGGGGAAGGAGAAAGAAGAAGGAGAAGAAGAAGAGAGGAATTGGGCGGAGCTGCCTCATGATGTGCTGTCCGTAATTTTCAAAAAGGCGGGGGTGGTTGAAATTCTGATGAACGCCCAGTTAGTCTGTCGTCCATGGCGTAATCTCTCCTTGGACCCTTCCATCTGGAAGGTAGATTTGCCTTTTCTTTTTAATTTCTTTATTTTAAATTTCTCTCTAGTTTGATACTTTTGTTGTTATA
>JBAKGM010000279.1:35738-51598 GCA_037177215.1 Asparagus racemosus
ATTTATAGAACCCCTAATGTATGGTACTCTCTCAACTATCCGATGTGGGACTAAAATAAAACCAAACAAAACAACAACAAAAAAACACTGTTCACGCTTTTACTGTTCACGCGTGAACAGTAAATGCGTGGACCTTATTCCCACACCATTACCAATAGCATTTCCAGAATTCTCCCTCATAGGAGAGTTAGCTTTCTCATAAAAAGCGACCCATTTTTTTAACAAGAGGATGTCTCCTACTATTTTATTGTTACCCAAATTGTTTTTGGGCCTATAGGCCACTTATCCTTTTCTATATTTGCATTGTAGTATGTAATATAAAAACTGAGTGAGAGAAAATAGAATTTGGAGTTTTCTCACCATATATATCTCTTGTCTCAGCTGACATCTCTCTTCTCTCTACTTCACAAAACCCTAACAACCTGGTATTAGAGCCCAACGCTGCCGCCATTGCCGTGAGATCCGCCGCTGTGCCATCGTCCTCCGCTCGTGCTCAAGATCTCATCCACCAGATCCAACCAGCTTCGCCCGCACTAGCTTCGCCCACACTAGATCCGCACCAGCTCGACCAGATCCTGAGCCTCACCACCTTGATCTTGGAGAGCTTGTTGGGGGTACCGCTGGTGACCTTGGCGACGCGGAGGAGGGCGAGCTTTGCCTTGAGATCCTTGAGCTGGTTCAGGATATCGACCTTCGATTTCCCGCGCAACTCGTGGACCTTGATTTTTGCCATTGGGATTGAGATAGCGGGATTGAGTAGGAGGTGAATGGAGGCGGAGATGAGAGACTTGGATCCAATGACCGCCATAGATTCAACTTCTTGATCTCGTTATCTTTCTTAGGATCTAGATTTGGAGTTTGGGGGTATTTGTGGTATTTGGAGATTTGATTATATTTAAAATTTTGTTGGGTGATTTAATTATTTTGCTAAAGATTTATTAAATTGGGGATTTGTGACTTAAATAGAGATGTCCGGCAAATTTGATATTGAGAAGTATGATGGGAAGACGAGTTTTACACTTTGGTAAGTGCGGATGGTCGCCATTTTGTCCAGGAATTAAGGGCAACATATATGGGAGAGATAAGATGGTTGAAGCTGTTACCGATAAGGAGTGGTTAGACATGGATGATAAAGCTCTCTCGACCATTCAATTATGTTTGAGCAATTCAACACTTCAAGATGTCCTTTAAGAAAAGACCGCCAAGGATTTATGGGAGAAATTGGATAGTATCTACATGAAGAAGTCTCTTACCAACCGATTGCGGTTAAAGTTGCGCATCTACACTCTTCATATGGTAGAAGATACATCCATTTCCGATCATATTTCAGAATTTGCATCATCGTTAAATGATTTGGACAAGTTGGGTGCTAAGGTAGAGGATGAAGACTAACCTTTGTCGTTGTTGTGCTCATTGTCCGCTTCTTATAAGGCTTTTAAAGACATGATGATTTATAGTAGAGATAATATTACTCTTGAGAATGTGAAGAGTAATTTGCAAGCTAAGTTGCATATTGCTAATGAGATGACCAATTTGGAGAAAAGAGATCAAGGTGTTGGTTTGGTTGTGGATTGGGGTAGGTCCAAGGACAAAATCTCGGAATATTCAAGGAGCCGTTCAAAGTCAAGATACAAGAATCTCATGTGTAATTATTGTAAGAAGAAGTGAGACATTCTAGGCGATTGTTTCAAGGTCAAGAACAAACAAAAGGCAGATAAATGTGCTCCTTCGAGAGAGGCCAATGTGGCCAATTTTGACACGCTGGATACTTTGCGTGTGGTTGATATCAACATTGTTGACAAGAATTGTTGGGTTATGGATACGCGTGCATCACAACACATGACTCTAAATAGGGATTGGTTTGAACCTATGAGCCTACAGAGAGTAAAGTGCTCATGGGAAATAGCAATTAGTGCAAGATTGCCGGGATTCGTTCGGTAAAGATCAATTTTCATGATGGCAAGATTCGAAGGTTGATAGGTGTGAGGCACATACTCGATTTGACAAAGAAACTAATTTCTTTGAGTTCTTTAGAAGAAAAGTGATACAAGTTTCAAAGTGAAGGTGGAGTCCTTGGGGTGTCAAAAGGGCTCTCACAATCATGAGAGCAAGAAGAATTGTAACTCTCTATTGCAAGGTTCCATGGTCATAGGCTCGGCCGTTATTACGGCTCCTCCCTCGGATGCGGATGTTATGAAGTTGTGGCATATGAGGTTTGGGCATATGACCAAGCGAGGAATGACCATCTTGAGTAAGAGAGGCTTGTTGTGCGGCCAATGCACGGGCAATATAGAGTTTCGTGAGCATTGTGTACTTGGCAAGTAAAAGAGATTGAGCTTCTCGATGGCCATTCATTCGATGAAGGGAACATTGGATTATATTCATCTGAACCTTTGGGGACCCTCTCAAGTGCCATCTAAAGGTAATGGTTCTCGTTATATGCTCACTTTCATTGATGATTTTTCAAGAAAGCTTTGGGTTTATTTCTTAAAAGAGAAAAGTGAAGTGTTCAAAAACTTCAAAGATTGGAAGTCTCTTATGGAAGAGCAAACGGGAAGGAAAGTGAAGAGGTTGAGAACTAATAATGGTATGGAATTTTACAACCATGAGTTTGATAACTTTTACAAGACTGAAAGGATTGTTCATCATAAGACAGTTGTACACACTCCACAACAAAATAGTGCTGCCGAAAGGGCAAATCAGATACTACTTGAAAGGGCTCGGTGTATGCTTTTCAATGTGGGTTTGGGTAAGGAGTTTTGGGCCGAGGCCATAAGCACGACATGCTACTTGATGAATCCATCTCCTATCACTTCAATTGAGTGCATGACACCCGAAGAAGTGTGGTCGGGTAAGCCGGCCAATTATTCGAGCTTGCCGGTGTTTAGTTGTCCCGCTTACTTCCATATGAATGAAGAAAAGTTAGAGCCATGGGCGAAGAAGTGTGTTTTTATTGGGTATCCCATGAATGTGAAGGGGTACAAATTATGGTGGCCTAAATTGTCCAAGTTTCTCATTTCAAGGGATGTTACATTTGATGAGTCGATCATATTGAAGACACAAGGTGGAGCATCCGAGCCTACTACTAAGGAGGACAAGACATTTGAGAAGAAGGTGGAGTTTAAAGTGCCGGTCCAACAAGGTGACGAGGCCACGTCACATCATGATAATACTCATGTCAAAGAAGAGGAAGAAGAAGATCAACCATATGCTTTGACGAGGGACTGCACAAGAAGCGAAATCTGACCACCCGTAAGATATGGATATTCTAAGTATGCTTATTGTTTGGCTATTGCCGAAGATTTAGATTCAAGTGAGCCATCTTGTTATAAAGAGGTGATCTCTTCCAAGAATGTGACCGATTGGGTTGTGGCCATGAATGAAGAGTTGAATTCATTGCAACATAACCAAACTTGGACTCTTGTGAAGCCACCTAGTGGCAAGAAGATTGTAGATTGCAAGTGGCTTTTCAAGAAGAAGGCCGATGGCTCAAATTCGGGGGATTTTAGATACAAGGCGAGACTTGTGGCTAAGAGTTATAGCCAAGTCCAAGGTGTGGACTTTAATGAGGTGTTCTCTCCCGTGGTGAAGCATATCTCCATTCGGGTTTTACTCTCTTTGGTTGCAATGAAGGATTTGGAGTTGGAACAATTAGATGTGAAAATCGCCTTCTTGCATGGTGATTTAGAGGAGCAAATTTACATGAAGCAACTGGAGGGTTTTGAAGTCGTGGGAAAAGAGGACCATGTTTGTTTGTTGAAGAAGTCCCTTTATGGCCTTAAGCAATCCCCGCGGCAATGGTACAAGAAATTTGACTCATTCATGGTGAGTATTGGTTTCCGTCGTTCTAGCTATGATAGTTGTGTTTACTTCAAGAAGCTAGTGGGTGATGAGTTCATCTATTTGTTGCTCTATGTTGATGACATGTTGATTGCGGCCTCCGATTTGGGAGAAATTCGGAGGGTGAAGGAGCAACTTGGTTTGGCGTTTGAGATGAAAGATTTAGGGGCCGCCAAAAGGATCCTTGGCATGGAGATCACAAGGGACCGGTCCAAGCGAAAATTATTTCTTTCACAAAAGAGTTTTGCCGAGAAGGTGATACGCCGATTTGACATGGAGAAGGCAAAGGTTGTGTCCACTCCTCTTGCGGCGCATTTCAAGCTTAGCGCCGACATGAGCCCGAAATCCGATCATGAGAAGAGCTATATGGAGAAGGTTCCGTATTCAAGTGCGGTTGGGAGTCTTATGTACTTGATGGTGTGTACTCGACCCGACATAGCTCAAGCCGTTAGTGTGGTAAGTAGGTATCTCTCTTGTCCCGGAAAAGGGCATTGGGAAGCGGTGAAGTGGATTTTCCGCTATTTGAAGGGTACCATTGATGCTCATTTGGAGTTTGGAAGGAGCAATGATAACCTAACGGGTTATGTGGATGCGGATTTTGCGGGTGATCTTGATAGGAGACGGTCTTTGACCGGTTATGTGTTCACTTTTGGAGGATGTGCAATTAGTTGGAAGTCTCAACTTCAATCAACCGTTGCACTCTCAAGTACCGAAGCTGAGTATATGGCAATTACCGAGGCTATTAAGGAGGCTATTTGGCTCAAGGCTTTTGTTGGTGAGATGTCCTCATTTGAGGGTCCTATTGCGATATATTGTGACAACCAAAGTGCCGTTCATTTGACGAAGGATCGCATGTACCATGAGAGGACCAAGCACATTGACATTCGGTATCATTTTGTTCGAGATGTGATCTCGGAAGGCAAGGTTGTCGTGAAGAAGATTGGTACCGAGTCTAATCCCGCCGATATGCTCACTAAGCCTCTTCCAATTGCAAAGTTTAAATTTTGCTCAAGTTCGGTATGCTTTGTTGCTAGCTTATGCTAGTTGTAGTTATTTTTTTGTTTGTTTTGTTTAAGTTAGTTTTTTGTTTAGTTTGTTTGGGCGTAATTTGTCTCAAGGTGGAGATTGTTATATTGTGACCCAAATTGCTTGTTGGGCCTATGGGCCACTTATCCTTATCTTTATTTTGTAATATATAAACCTAAGTAGGAAATGAGAAATTAGGGTTTGCCTCAAAATTTGGTGTCTCAGCCTCCATCTCTCTCTATCCTCTTCTCAACTTCTCAATTAAATCTAACAGTTTTAGAGTACAATAGATCACTGTCTAGTTGAAGATTGCTCCTTTACACCAAAACATCTGTCATGACAGTGCAAGGCCAAAAAACAAGAACATGGAAATAGGCTGAAGATGAGTTAGAATACCTTTTTCTGCACAATAAATGTTTATAGACATTTTGACAAAACATTTGTCGGATTTTATCCCTCTCTTCATTGTCTCCTAACTATGAATCAAGTTGTTCAGCATCAGTCTAAACTTCATACTACAGAGGTAGATCTATAGACATGAAGAATAAATGAGTTGTCGATCACATTTCATAAACAATTTAGTTTCATAGGAGAGGAGACAAAGCGCACGAGCGCAGAAATTTCAATTCCCAACATTTATGACAATGCCAACTTGAATCTATATTTTAACAAATAATAGCAGGTTTTGCATTGATACTTGTTCATAAGCGTTCATGCCATCTGGATCCTAAGCTATCTGAGACAAGATGCTCCCCATCCGAAGGACAACGATGTAGTTTCCTTCATAAGATTAATTAAACAAATTCTATGTTCAGAATTATGTCCCTTGATCTCTTTGCAATTCACCAAAAACAAGTGAAGGAGGAACAGAATCAATACATATTTTCCCCCCTCCATTATTGCCTTGCTACTTCATCAAAGGTAAAGGAAAGTATGAAGAATTAGTTGCCGACGTTTAGCATAAATCAAGATCAGAGAAGGTTAGTATATTTAATGGTATATCTTTAAGAAAAATCTTGAATCTAAGAACCTTTCAATTTGGCGTTTGAAGTTATGACTAGTGTCCTACAACAGTCAGTTCAGAAAATGACGTTAGTACTACCCCTGATTCGTGCGGATATTTGGCTAAAACTGAACTTGGATGTCCGTCAATCAAAGTGCTGTTTACATAGAGCTCAAATAAAATAAAATAAAAAACCAACTCTACAAAGGATTATCGATCTTTATAATGATAAGTTTGCCAATCTGTTGTCAACCCTCCCTCTGTACAAGTTATTTCCAAAAAAAAGGCTGATAGCACACAGACCCCTTGTCATATCGCTGTTTTGCACTCACTACCATTGTAGTTTCATTATTACAGATAGACCCTGTGGATTTGATTCTTTTGACTCTTTTACCCTCATATAGACCCACTAATTTCACCGCGGGCCAATATCTACCAAGGTCCAAAAAATAAACCTCAGGGGGTCTATCTGCAAGAGGGAAAATGTTGGGGTTGCAAGCGCAAAAACAACAATACTAAGGGGTCTATGTGCAATTACCCCCCAAGAAAAACCCTCTTTACAAGTTGGCCTCTAACATTTTGACGAAGGTAAATACATGCAAAGTTTGCCATGCTACCTAATTACCCCGCTCTAATTCAAAATGAAGAAGAGAGGCATACCACTTTCATATCTCTAGCATCTAACTGTATTTTTCTTACTTATTTCCCAACAAACAGTAGTCATTTCCTTAACATCTTGCTTAATTTACAATGTCACAGACTCCCCAGAATCGCCTCCCTTAGGTATGAACCACCACCAACATAAAAAACAAATTAAAAAAAACCCGAAGACTGAAAGCTCCCACTACCCACCATGCAAAAGTGTCCCCTTGTCTCTTTAATGATCAGTCGCTCATTCAACCCTTATCAAAAATTAGTTTATGGCAAGAAGCTTCCAATGACCACCAACCTTATAAAAAGAACCACATACCTCCATTCTCTCAAACGCACTCTTCTCTCTTGAAAGACTCCTCCTATCTTCACAATCCTTTTTTCTATGGCTCGCCGTCTTCTAGTTTGCTTAGTTGTTGCCAATTTCATTGCAACTCTAGCAACAGCTCGCCCATTAATGATGATGGTTCGTACTACTGCACTTGAGCTCCATGGCCATGGAAAAGCTCATCCTCCTTCTTCAAGTTCGCCGTTCAATTTCAACGAATCAGGGACTGCGCATTCACCAGAGATGGCAATGCACGCTAAGCACCAGCCTTTTGATAGATCGATCGCAGGTGCAGAAGTAATCCTAGGTGGGCTTGCCACTACAATCTTTGCAGCAATATTTTGTTATATTCGAGTCACCAGGCAAAGAACTGAAGAGGAGGAGAAGTCTTAATGTGAACATTAGTTTGTGGTGAAACAAAATGTAACACTAGTATGAAGTTGTAATGTAGATAAAGACGTGATATGTTGAATTCTTCGGAAACTTCTATGTCCGATACTGAGATTGAGGTTTCTCTCATTTTCCTACTTCTAATTTCTCTATGACTGTCGATGAAATTTTCGGAATTTGAATAGTTAGTGAATAGGGAAGTTTACTGAACTTATCATCATGAACTAACTGGGGAAAATGGTGTGAAGAGGTTTAAGCTTTCATTGACATGTAACTTTCTTTTTGGGTGATAATGCCACCTCCCATCCAAGCAGATGCTAATTAATTCTTGCTCTCAATCATATCATATACATAAAAAGTGCCGTCATTCAAGGCCCCTATCCAACTGTTGAATCGACCTATCTGCTCTGCATCTATATTCTCCGAAATGGTTGAAACACCATAGTTGGATGTTAGCAATGCACATATGGTATACTTGCGCATATATAGATGTCAGATTGTTAAAAAGCTTTATTGTTAGCAATGCACATATGGTATACTGGACGATTACCTCAGTTCTGTGGAGACATTTACGTGATTGGACATCAATGACCGTTGGATAGAAGATTATGTAGAGCCCATGATGGTGCTCTTTCGACTTCGAGAACCACTTATCAACATCTTGCACGAGTGGAGAGTATTAGGTGAAGCATCAACCGCCACATGGTATGTTGGTCTTTGCATTCATGCTTCAGGTCGTTGGGATTGAAAGCTGACTGATGCAGCTGGAGAAGAGATAGCCATTAGCAAAGAGAGCAAGGCCCTACAAGTTTACATCAGGTAAGTAATTAGATTGATTTAATAGCTGGTGATAGCTCAATCCTAACGGAATATGGGTCCTTAATTAACACAGAAGATGAACATACAGAGTCGGCAATTTCTAATTGAAGCGTCTAATTAGAGACATTTTTGTGGAAATTTTGAGACCTGCACTTTAGGCTGAGGCCAAATTAGTTCACAATTCAGAAATAACTTTGCTAAGTCATTGTTATGCGAGTCATTTTTTGCCATCATCATCTTAAGAGCCAAGAATATTTATCATTGGGCTCCAGATAACCAAAATGATTGTAGTTAATCATCATTAGACTCGATACCATCATCAAAGACTCAATGTGGCCAGTCTTGTACCTAAAGTCTCCTTGCAATCATCATAGGACAATACGAGTTCATTTAATTACCATAAGATCAGCATTCTTCAGGATCACGATAAATTTTTCCCCCCATTCAATCAGATACACACATTTACAGTGGCAAGTTACGCATTCCTTCCTCTGAGTCACTTTAGTGGGGTGCCATACATTTAATCTGAAATTGGTGTTTAACCCTGCGGATGTGAGCTGGTGCCATAATTGGGAAAAACCCAGGGTTATTAAAGAAATTTGCTTCTTTCGGCCATTTAGTTAAACTCTGATCTAGTTAAAAAGAAGAGAATATAAATGGTGACCAGATTTTCCTCCACACACTAAATATCCACTGCAATTATGAGATGCTATATTAGATTTAAGCACAGGTAAGTACTTGCTTCAGATTGTGCTAAGACAATGTCTAAAAAAAATTGACAATATTCCAATCGTCTCAAACTAGCAATATGATCGATAACCAAAAAACAATCCGATACTAGACCAAACGAAGAAGAAGAGAAAAGATACCAAGTGCAGTGCTGCATCAACTTGTTAAGCACTCAGTACATCATTTCTTCAGCTAGCAAATTCTAAAGCACATATACCCCCTGGGTACCATTGTTGCGGAAAGTTTCCTGGGCATACTTTTTCTTGACTCTTGTACCTCAGATACACTTACTAGTTCAACAAGGGGCAATATCTGCTCAAATTTCACCAATGCTTAAAGCGTCGAAGAACTTTAACCCTGGGAGTCTATCTGCAACAATGAAACTACAGGGGTAGTAAGTTCAAAACAGCAATACTACAAGGGGTCTATGTACAATTAACCCAACTGTGAACTCATAAAGGACATTACATATTCAGTTCTATAATGGAACGCAGACCACACGTCTTAAAATCAACAAAGCACTGAGCACCACCATAGCCAACCTCAACCGCAGTCCAAGCTCCACAATAGGGGCACGACATAGTCTGGGGCCTGAACGAACTCTCTGGATCAGTTTGTTGACATTTTGGAATCCAATCAGGATCGACTACCGCAACATATTGGCTACCACAACTGCTACAACCATAACCAAAAGGCCGATAACATCCCCATTTAAGCTTGTAATGACATCCATCACATGTCAGCAAAATCTCAACCCTCGCTGCCATGTTCTTGATGACACACCATTTGCTGCCCTTTTTGGACCCAAATTATGGAGAAAATTAAACTGTCAACTCATCCAGTAACTTTAGCGTGGATCAGTTTGAAATCTCATCCTTCTAAAGGACTGTCCCACGCTATTACCGAAAATAACCCTCATTATTTTCTTTAGTTGACAATTTGAAATCTCACCCTTTTTGGACCCAAATTATGGGACCATTACGTGGGACAGTTGAATTGGCATGTTTCTAAGTGTCAACTAAAAAAATAATGAGGGTTATTTTCGGTAATAGCGTAGAAAAATAAAGAAGTTGAAAAAAGCGAGCAGTCTCTAAATCTACCGTGAATATCTACCATACTACATTAACCACAACAACTATTATTGTAGTAGTACTGTAGTAATACTGTATCAACAGTGTTCACCAACCGTAAACTCTCCTATAAATAGGCCCCCTCAGCGTTAAGTTGAGATCATCTCAGAATCCCAGTGCCTCCAATTAAGAGAGAAGAAAAAGAGGGAGAGAGAAAAATAGAGAGAGCTTCTCCTTATTGTATAGAAAGATTGTAACTCCTAAATTTTCCTCATAGTGGATTTTTCTATTCTTGCTCGTGATTTTTACCCCAAATTCATTCAGGGGCTTTTCCACGTAAATCTGTGTGTTCAACTTTATTATTTTCGCACTACTTTAGCTGCGACCATGCTCTATTGGGCCCCGATTTTCCCAACAAGTGGTATCAGAGCCTGGCTTAGGGTACGTGTATCTGCTTATCATATGCTCTGTGGCTGCCACTAAAAGTGGATCCTCCACATCAGAAAATAAATTAGATTATCATTTACCTTTCGAAGGTACTGGGCAATATTCACGAGGGCGGTACTATTCACGTACGGTACTATTCATAAGTACGGTTACTATTCACGAGTACGGTTACTGTTTATAAATACAGTTACTGTTCTTGTGAAATAGTAGAAGTTACTGTTCGTAGTAGAAGCAATGACGGCGAAGTTCGAGATCGAGAAATTTAACGGGAGTACTTTCTCACTTTAGAAGTTGAAGATAAAGGCTATCTTGAGAAAAGATAACTGCATTGCGGCCATCGGTGAAAGGCTGGACGACATCACGAATAATAAGAAGTAAAATAAGATGGACGGAAATGCTATTGTAAATCTCCATATGGTATTAGCAGATGGGGTGCTATCAAGCATAGAAGAGAAGAAGACAGCAAAGGAGATCTGGGATACTCTAACAAAAATATATGAGGTCAAATCCTTAAACAACAAAATCTTCTTAAAAATGAGACTTTACACTCTGAGGATGGCGGAATCTACATAGATGATCAACCACATCAACACCCTAAATACACTATTCTCCCAACTCACAACGTTGGGGCATACAATTGGTGTGAATGAACGTGCGGAGCTTCTACTTTAAAGTATAATTGATTCGTATGATCAGCTCATCATCAATCTAACAAACAATGTCCTTACGGATAATCTAGTCTTCGACGACATTGCAGCCGCCATTCTGGAGGAAGAAAATCAGTGCAAGAATAAGGAAGACAGGCTGGCAAGTTCCCAACAAGCGGAGGCCTTATCGGTGACGAAAGGAAGATCAACGGAACGTGGCTCCAGTGAAAGTCATACCCATGGTAGATCAAAATCAAGAAGTAAGAAGAACATTAAATTCTACAACTGTGGCAAAAATGGGCACGTGAAATCGGAGTGTTGGCACAATGAGAAGAGTGGAGATAAAAAGCCTTCAGAGACATCACCATCTCAAGGATGCGTCATCAGCACATCAGACGATGGTAAAATTTTATATAGTGGAGTAACCACTGTTGATGAAGGCGGAAAGAGCTTTGCTGATGTCATCCCCATTTAAGCTCGTAATTACATCCTTCACATGTCAGTGAAATCTCAACCCTAGCTGCTCTTTTCTTGATCAGCGACCGTTTGCTGCAGTCCCTGCAGTAATGATACAGATACTTGTTAGGATTTTTGGATAAGCGTCTGAAATCCCAGTGATAGCAGTTTGCATTTCTCACATCTAATCTTCGCATATAAATATTCCCAATCTTGTGCCTTGGGCTCTTCAGGTTTTTTTCTTTGGTTTAGTATTGCTACTAGAAAATGAACCTGTTGATAAAATAGACCAGGCTTTCATCACGAGTTTGAAAGCGCCGTCTAAAGCAGACGAGTTCCTGTTTTTATCAGGATGAGTTAGTAAACATATTTTCTTGAATTGTTTCTTGATGGTGTTGCGATCGGCTGAGGGATTGACACGGAGAACTGATGTAGAACACACTACGAATATAATTATGGAGAAACAGGACCGTCACAAGCCCAAACGCGGGCACGGTCGAGGAAAATAAGTTGCAACGAAGAACAGGTCGTATCTCCCAAACCGTACGTCGGAATTGGACGAATTATATATAAAAATCGCGTATTGTTTCGAGACGGAGTCAACCAAACCCACCGTTGTTCGGTTTGCCGCCATCCGTTTCGCCAAATTCCCTCCGGATTCAGAGATATCAGGGTTTTTATCCCTTTTTTACTATTTTAGTTAATGTTTTAGAAGTCTGTTCTGATTAGGAAGCAAATCCGGTTTGATTCTAAATTTGACCGACTTAGTTCCCTAATCATAGGGAGTCTTTTAAGAAACGTTTTCTTATTTCTATTTTTGGTGAAGTTCGGGTCATAGTAGGAGTCTATTTCTATTTTTGGTAAAGTTTGGGTTATAGTAGAAGTCTAGTTTATATTTCTATTTAAGAAGAGTCTTGTAAGCTCTAGAGGCATATAACTTTTATCAATAAAATTTCTCTTATTAAATTTCTTCGTGGATTCGAAGTTCTTCGTAGATTCGGAGATCGTTCTTTGTGGATTCAGAGAACACCCCTTCGTGGATTCCGAGGTTTTACTTTCGCGCTGCGTCAGATTAGCCCAATGATTTGCGTGCGGCAGTCAGTCGGTGGCCCCAGTTGGAGGAGCTTAATCTTACAGTTGGGACATATAGTGAAAGAGTGTGTGAATGTGTTGGTAAAGCCTGCCCACATCTTAAACGCTTTCATATCAATAGACGAGGAAACCGGTATGATCAATATGAGAGTGATGAGGAGGCACTTGGCATAACCAACAACATGCCTGAGTTGCGCCAGCTCCAACTAATCGGAAACAAGCTCGCTAACAAAGGGCTTTCAGAAATTGTTGATAGATGCATCCACCTTGAGTACCTTGATCTCCGCTGTTGTTTCCGAGTGAATCTGGATTCAGATGCAAATCTTAAAGCAAAATGTGCAAGAATTAAAGAGCTGAGACTTCCGAATGATTCCGCTCATGATTATGGGTTTATGGGTGAGTGCGAGTGGGATAGGTATTTTGATGGTGAAGACGACTACTATCCGACTGGATATTCTGATATTGAACTGATGTATGATGATTTATATCGGGACTATTCTGATATTAGCGAAGATGAGTATGACATCTTTTAAGCAACATGACTTTTTTGTTGCCTAGGAACTTGCAAGTGTCTGTCAATGAAGTGCTGCAAATTCTGCTGAACTATGTTATAATAAGGATTCTGGAAAGGTTTTGTTGTAGCTAACTGCAGGTGTGAATCGTGTGATTACTGTTCATCGCGGTTTTAACTTTTGAGGGGCCTGTTCCTTGTTTGAGACCTTTGCGCTGAATCTATATATGCAGCATAATGTTTTATGTTGTAATTTCTCTGCTGTTGCCATCCCAAAATTTATACTGGCTTAATGAATGCTCATACGACTTGTACTAGGCGATTCGAAGAAAAACTTGGTAGAGATTGCAGAGTGAAACTGATATGGGGGTATGTCTGCCTATCTAAAACGGTTGCAGGGTTACAGGAGCAGCGGAAATAGCTTTTCACGCGCAAGTTATTATATCATATAGCATACGTGCATGGTGTGCTACAGAAGTCATTCAAAAGTTATTTGAGAGCTTATAACTTAGCATGACCGAAAATTTTCCAGCATGTTGAACATGGATGTAAACTCTCTTTACCCTGGGGATAAAATAGAAGCCATGCGAATGCTAAGCTATAATAATGATAAAAAAAAGTATGAGAACACATACGAGTACTATGAATTGCAAATTATATCTTTAAGAATATAATTTTTTTAATCAAAGAGATACCTTCATTTGATTAGAGTCTTTTGATTCGGTAATAACATCTAAATTCATGTATGCAATTAATCCTTCATGGTTATAATTGTTAATCCATAATTTGAATGTTTAGTTAGTTAAAACCAACTCGTGACTTTTAAATCTCTCAAATTAATGTTTTTGATTCCTTAGATGATCTCTTGAAGGAATTTGGACAAATAAAACCGTACTACCGTAGTATCTTAAAACTGCAGCTGTTCAATCTCTCTACTTTCACCTTGCTTCTTCATCTTCATCATCATCAAACTCTACAGCTGCCGACGTTGCCTACTCATCCATCCTCCAACTCGGCAATGCAAGACAAGATGGTATCTTCCTCCAAGCTCATCACACAGCAATTGGCTACTCCCCAGATTCGCTCTTGAGCACCAGATTTACCATTTTTCACTTTTAAGTCACTGCCGACTTGGTTTCTGCCCGCAAGGTGTTCGACGCAATGCCTCAAAGGAGCATCGTCTCATGGACTGCCATGATTTCAAGCTATGCTCAGAATGGTTTCTCAGAAGATGCTTTGCACTTGTTCTCTCTGATGCGTTGCTGCTCTGGTTTCTCTCCCAAACAATTCACTTTTGGTGCCATTCTCCACGTTTATATTAGAATGGGTGCCTCCAGACTTAGGCAGCAAATCCAGGGATGCATTGATAAGAGTAGATTTTCCTGAGAAATCTTTGTTCAGAGTGCTCTTCTAGATTTTCATTCCAAGTGTGGGTCGGTTGAGGATGCTCACTGTCCTTTTCAGAGAATAGAAAGGAGCGATGTCATCTCTTGGAACTTGGTGATTGGAGGATATGCAGTTAGATGGTTATGGGATGATCCATTGGGGATCATTCTGCTCCATGCTAAAAGATGGTAATGCTCACTATGCCTTCTTAAAATTTTTCCTTCTTCCTTTGATTTGTGATGCTGCTTGCTTGGATAGGCTATCTGACAACCTGCTTTTATATTTGTATAAATTTGGTATGGGGACTTAAGACTGGGAAGCAATGTTCAGAAAGGATACAAACCAGTTTGAGCTCTTGAAACCACTTACGAAGAAATATGTTTTTCTCTGTTTGATTCAAAAGCAGATGATCATCTTTGCTCTTACACATGAACTAATCTCCAGAAAGGCACTACACTATTAACCCCAGTCAGAATGCATGCATTTTTATGAGAAGTCAAACTTGAAAAGATGCGGAAACTGTGCAACACAAACGCTTCCACGTTAAGTTGTTGCATGTCAGACAGACAAGCTTGATGGATACAAACATGTCGTCAGTTCCTGGTCAGCTTATCTTCCATTCAACATACTATATAATGAACACGCATAATTTTTCATTAATATTTTACTCTAACGATATATAATTACAGTCTCCGACCTCTGCCTTATTTCACACCGATGCATACTTATTTTGCATCTACCGATCACATGTTTTTTATAGAACACTACAAGCTATATTCATCAACTTTCACATCTGTTCCTAAAGCTTATAATCCATTCGTTTGCACCACCAGGGGTCAGTGTAATCCATGGTTCTTCATAATTTGCTACTTATTCGTAAAATAGTGCATTTATCAATGTTTTATTTTAATATTTTATTATTCCCATTTAAACAGGCTTGCTTCCAGATTATTTCACTTTCGCAAGTGCTTTGAAGGCATACAGTTGTAATAAAGCCCTAAGCAATGTGAATCAGACCCATGCTTTCATTATAAATCTGGGATATGGAATTACGATGTTATCGCTGGGTCACTGACAGATGCCTATGCAAAATGCACGAGGATACACAAAGCAAAGGTAGTGTATGATTCAATGCTCAAACATGATTTGATCTCTCGCACCGCAGTTACTCATCATAGAGAACTTCTTATAGGAGGCATTGAACTTTTTTTGTGAGATTCATAGAACAAGTATGGCATTGGTTGATGCCATCCTCTGTTCCATGAGCAATGTATGTGTCAATGTTACTTTATTAAGCTTAGGAAGACAAATTCATGCACGTGCTCTCAAGAAACGACCTATCCTTGATGTAGCCTTTGTAGGCGTTGAAAAAATCGCTTATCAGTCCTCGCAAATCAGACTCGTGAAGGTTGGTTCGCAAACCGACGAACCATCAGCCGACACAACCAACGACTCGTCAACTGAC
>JBAKGM010000279.1:51698-67033 GCA_037177215.1 Asparagus racemosus
GATTTTTCTCATTGTAAAAGCCTTATAAAAAGGCGATTTTTATTTGAATATTGTTTGTAATTCCATAAAGGTGTAACGATTTCAAATTTAATGAGAATGTCATCTGCAACTTATTTTCCCCGCGAACAGCCTTGAGTAATGCTCTCATCGACATGTATGCAAAGACAGGAGAGCTTGAGGATGCTCATCAAACTTTTGACTAGATGGAAGATAAAAATGTGATATCATTGATCACCAGTTACGGTAGACATGGCTATGGCGAAGATGCAAGTACCCTCTTTATTAAGATGGGGGGACGGTGGAGTGAAGCCAAATGATGTTACTTTTTCTTTCTCTTATCTTTGCATGAAGTCATTCCGGATTGATTACCAAAGGGATAAATTCTTTAGTCTAATGGTGAGCAAGTATCATATCCGTCCTAGAGTTGAACACTACTCATGTGTCACTTATCTACTTGCACGTGGAGGTCTATTGAAAGAAGCTTATGATCTTGCATGTAATATGGATGCTACATCCAACGTATCACTCTGGGGCTCTTTTCTTGGGGCTTGTAGTGTCTATGGAAATACATCCCTCAGAAGAATTGCTGCAGCAAATCTTTTTGAGTTAGATCCTGAAAGATCCATGAACTATGTTGTTCTTGCAAATATTTAAGCAGTAGCAGGGCTGTGGGAGGATGCAAAGAAGACAAGAAAATTTGATCGAAGAAAGATCTGTGAAGAAAATTGTGGGTTGTAGCTTTATATAGTCATAGCAGAAGACTTTCAGGTGGATTTGAGTTCTTAGAAGGAATGAAATTGTGGATGATAAAGAATTACTCCCAGACATCTAGTTGTTGCGCCAGGTATGAGATGCTCTAGATGTGTACACTTTTCTTGGAACATGAATTGATTGAAGAATATTTAATATCATGTTTCTTTTGTGTCGTGCAGGAAGTTCAACTATGGATCATATTTGTATAGCCTCATGCTGACTTTTGTGTGTCTGCTTTTGTATTTAGTCCCACCAAAAGTATTATACTTTATACTTGTTAGGGTCTGTAGCTGTATCCATTCTTGTCAACAACTATGCACACACGCCCCCCCCCCCCCACCCAAAAAAATGAAAAGAAACCCAACAAAACAAACCTTATTAACGGATACGGATCGAGATGCATGGGTTTGGGCTGTTATATGGGTTGACTTAAACTAACCGTTTGAATGAACCGACCCACACTTGTATATGTTATAGATACTAAGAAGCATGCATAAAGAAATGTGGAAAGATGCCAAACAAAAATTGGCATCCGGCTTAATTTACACGGAAGTTGGTGGGGGTGAGGAGTTAAAAACGTACATATGCAAGTGTTGACTGATTACTTTGAACATGCCTGACCATGCAATATAGTAGCAGCCATGCAATGTTTTAAAAAGATTCCGCCTAGGCCTAGGCGGTACCAAAGCAACCTGCTTAGCGCATGCGGCCTAGGCATTAGACCCAATGCCTAGAGTCTAGGCGGTTTTCTTTTTTTTTATTTGTTAATTTTAATAGTTGATAGTAAATGCTGATATTATAAAAAGCTTAGGCATTGGATTGACGCCTAGGCAAATTTCTTTCTTCATTAAGTGGTGGGGAAGGAGATTTTGTTGAAGGTCGGAGGAGGTAGAGAATATGTTCATAGTTGGAGGCTGAAGGAGCTTGGTGGAGGTTGGAGGACATGGAGACTGTAACGGGGAAAATCACAATCAATGCCTGAAGAGTACAGTCCACGTAAGCAGTCCACACTTCCCTATGCGCTTCCAAAATTCAGGTGGTAGCGTACCAGCCTCTTTGTTGCATACTAATCATCAGATACAAGGCAAAGGCAAAGGCAAATGCAAAAGATGGTTGGGGACAAAAAAGGTGAACTTTATGGAGCAGCATCATGGAATGTCTTGGCATTGGCAAACCCGTGCACGCTTTCTGTCACATGGCCCGTCCAATTCCCTTCTTCTACCTAGCTAAGCTAGCTTTTCAACTAATTAATAATCATGGTGCCCTAATAAAGATTAAAGGACTGAGATGACACCATAGCCTTTATTAATTTGACACTGCTGCAATTCATACGTTAGTGATAATTAAGATTCTCTAGCTAGTCCACTTGCAAATGCTTATGCCTTATTCTGCTACTGCATGCATATGGGCTCTTGGGGAGATTATTTCTTTACCTTGATCCCACAAAATACTTATAGAGTCTACCATTTCACACCCGGGACCTGGATGACGTTGATGTCAGGAATTAATGTTAGAATAAAATTGCAGATACATGATAGTGGGATACTGAAATCAGGAATTATGTGCTATTAGTAGCTGGGACAACAGTGGCGGAACCAGGATTTTTTTTGGCGGTTGGGGGGAATAATAAGTAAACACGTGTGATAGCATATTACAGTAGAGTGAACATACGACTCATGACATGGAGGGTGTATGGAAAGCCTTTTTTTTAAAGCTTTTTTTTTTTTGATTTTTTTTTGATAAAAATGCTATAAAAATTGTTTGAGTAGAATAGTAATTTGTTTGGTCAAACCTAGCTTTTTTTACTTGAGTCAAAAAAAAAAAAACCCAGCTTTTTTAAAAGAGCTTATAACCTAGTTTTTCAAAAGCAAGGGTATACCAATTTTTTAAAATTGGACTTCTAGGCTAACTTATTAGGCATTTTACCAAACAGATAGAAATGAAAAAGCTAGCTTAAAAGGTAGTTTGACCAAAAAATAAGCCTTCCCAAACACCCTCATACTTGTGCTCCCAATTTGTTCGGAAGGAAATCTAAACGGAGAAGTTTTAGGAAAGTTGATGCATCTTAAGTTATGTAGATTCTTTAGGATAGGGTTAGTTTTGATTTGCAATATAGTAGGATGAAGTTGTGGTTTGAATTTTAAATTCTAGTTTTGAATATTTAAATTGCATTAGAGATAAGTTTACAGTCTATATAATGAGTTGTGATTTTCATTGGTTTACGCAGGAATAAAATTTACGAATAAATTGAGAAAAGTTAGCCTGAGATTTGCTATCGGTCTTAAGTTCTTGTATTTGTATTTAAATATTTATCGCAAATCCTAGCTGACTTTGTCTACATTTTGCCACTTTAGTATCTAATCTTCATCAAATCTTTGAAATTGTTTTATTAGTCCCTCAAATTATATGCGGTTTGCAAATTGGTCACCCTAACAGTTTTTCAGTTAAAATTTCAAAATCACGATTGAGTTAACTAGTAATCTAACAATTTCAATTACTAAATTACCGTTCAGCTAGAGAATTATATATATTTAGAGGGGATGTGATTGTTGGGAAGCTCCATTTAAGGGTTTATACCAGTTAAGAAATGGGTCGAGAAGCTAAACGAAAAGGTAAAATGGGAACCTCCCCGCCCCCACCCCCACCCCAAATCTAATGTGAGTTAACTAGAGGGACTAATTTGTAAGATCCCGAAGGATTTTAGTGACTAATAGGCAAT
This sequence comes from Asparagus racemosus, assembly GCA_037177215.1. Taxonomy (NCBI): domain Eukaryota; kingdom Viridiplantae; phylum Streptophyta; class Magnoliopsida; order Asparagales; family Asparagaceae; genus Asparagus; species Asparagus racemosus. The sequence goes on from JBAKGM010000279.1 coordinate 55,171, forward strand.
TTCAAAGATGTGAGGGTCTAATATGAAACTATTGAAGATGTGAGGGGCTTGGTTCAAAAAGGGTCGCACAAATGAAAAGAGAAACGAACGCGCCCCCTCTCCCGAGAAGCTCGTCACATGCTGCCTCCTTCTCAACCAAGAAAGACGGAAGAAAAAAGGACTGAAGTCCCACAAAACAACAAACACCAACAAAGGGAGAGAGAGAGAGAGAGGGAGGGAAGTCATTTACCCCCTTCCTCAGCCTTCATCTCCCAACTGCAACAGAACTCATCTAAGTAGCTGATTTTTTACCATTCTTCAAAGGGGGCCAAGGCCCCAATGGCCCATACACAGCTCCCCCATTGTGGGACAGCGTCATCAATGAGGATGATGATTGAGGTGGGGGGACTAAGAATTATGGTGGAAGGTAAAGGTTGAAGAGAAGTATCCAAGGGATGTCGCAATTGCAGGTGGGAGGCCCCGGCCAAAAGCAATCCACCGGCATTGATTGGCCTCATCTTTTGCCCTTTCCTCGTACGGACGACTGCCCTTGTTCAACATACAACTTGCTTGACTTGGCCCCATGCATTCCTCCTCTATTTACACTAAATCGGCTGGGGGAAAAATGCAGCACTGTTGGATAGACGATAGGCAGTGGATGTTGAAGATGTCTATATAGGTGTGAAATAGAAATGGAGGAATCTTGGCTACCAATATGGAGAAGTAATACCATCAGCAGCAGGGGATCTATGATACCTCGGCGTCACTCAACGGATCAGGAACTGTATCAACTAGCAGACGGTCATCATCCCCGGAGCAGCAGCAGAAGCAGGAGAAATAGACTTGTTGCTGATAATCATCATAGGTTCAGAAGCAGCAACACTGAGGAGGATGAGGATCACCAACGGCAGTGCCAACGCACGAATAATCACCGACACATGCCGCAGCCAGCCATGGCCAATGATAATCACCAGCTGGACTTCTGCGACGTCTTTGGAGGCCCACCGCGTAGCACTACCAATAATATTCTCCTCCGCCGTCATTTCTCAGGCGACCTCGGTACAACTGCCCCCGCCACTGCTGCTGGTATTAGGTCTGGAGTTACCAATTTTTATGATGAGATCTTCTGCCGACAGCCTGGATCTCATTGTCGTCCTCATTGTATGTCTGATCATCCTAATCCTGATCCTAAACAAGGAGGCAGCAGGTGTTCTTCTGTACAACCTGCAGCGGATTGTTCTGAACTTCACTCCAGGATGAGAAATAGAAGAATCAGCAGTGGCAGATCGTCAATTAGAGAAGGAGGAGGTCGTTATCTTCCTGGATTCAACATACCATCGTCATCATCGTCGTCTTGTATGACACCAGAGAACACAAGTACACCCGCAGGAGCAGCAGGATTACTGGTGCCGACAGAGGAGGGATTTTACGATGACATATTTGGATCATGCAGCAACATGAATGGCAACGGAGGCAGGAGCTCAAGGACCGGCACTTGTTTCATTTGCAGATCGTCGACCAAGTCTTTTAAGTCAAAATCCAAGTCTGGATCAAAATCAAAATCAAAGGCTTCCTGCGGTTCTTCGACAATATCAGTTTTGAGCTCCGATCAGGATATTGAACTGATCATGCCTGGATCTTACAATCATCACCGTGCGGAGGAGCAGCAAGATGACCAGGACGCCGTTCTCGATTCCTTTGCTTCCAAGCTCAGGTACTATATACTATTAATTACCCTTCAGATTAACTGGCAAGTCCTGAAGATTAAGCACTATCTATGCTTTTACACATCAAGGTGGGTTATAATCTACTATATATGTTCCCTCTATATAGAATTATAGATTGTAAACCTTCCATAAGAAAATCCTCCTCCTCATTGCTTGATAAATTTTCAGTTTGAGTAATAGAAATTTCTTAAGCAGTTCGCAGTTTTAACAGAACATTGGGGGTACTCAAGTTAGCATTTCTGACACAGAAATTAATGAACCCTAGTTTATTTTGTTATTCAGATTCTGCAGGTTACCCCGAGAGAGAAGTCCGATTACCCAATATGAAGTTCAATTACTATTATATATCATAAGTTTTATGTGCTAGAATAAAAATATATGGAGTCAGCTCCTAACTTAATCATCTGTCAGCTAAATATTTTCCTGAGCAAAGAAATAGCTTACTTAATATTCCGAATTGGCTCAATCAATGTTTTAGGGGGAAAACAAGATTAATTTATAGCTCAAGGACATCCTTTTCAGATAGTATTGAGGACTTGACAACACCCTCTCCCCCTCTTTCGTGACCCTGCACATTAGGCAGCAGCATTAGTGTAGATCATGTCAATGTAGATTTGATGCCTTCAGGGTATGGTTCTCATGTATTATTATGTATACATGTGTGCAACATTCAGGCCCATCACGATCCCAAGAAGAAGCAGAGCAAGCGGATACGATGAATGTGATACCTCAGCACCATCAACAGTATTAGTGTCAGCTGGTGTAGTCAGAGACACAAAAGAAGAAGATGATAAAGATGATGATGTAGAAGTGAGCAGCAACAGGACATCCACTACCTTCATGGGGTTGTCATCATCAGCGTCCTCACTGCTTCAGCAGCCACTGCCTTCATCAGACCACCACGCTAAAGGAAGCCATTTTGATGCCAATTCATTCCCACCCTACTACTGCTACCACCAGCAACGTCGACCTGGCTTTTGTCCATCTCCTGATCATCATCAGACAACTATTGCTAATAGTAAGATTACATTAATAAGTGAAATGTACGATTTTGCTCCCGGGTCTCCAGTCTCTTCAGTCGTATCTTCCTTATATCTTGAGCCGCTGCCAAGAAATGCGGTTCAAGCTCATACCCAGAAAGCCACCGCAGAGAACAAAGCAGCAGCAGAAGAACAAGGAGGAGAAATTGTTGCAAGTATAGTGGGTGACGAGAGTGATAAAGAGAGTGACAGGTCATTAATCATCAAAGTGATTGGGGATGGTGATGAGTATGGAGGTGAGTACTGCAGCAGGAGGAGGCGAGAGATGAGGGAAACAGAGGGAGCAACCGCAGTGGATGAAGCTATTGCTTGGGCAAAGGAGAAGTTTTGCAGCGGATCTTCTGCTGCTGCTGCAGGCATCAACAAGTAATGCTACAACTCGCTAGTTACGTGGATGTACGAGTGTGAGAGCAAGCAAGTGAAGGAATTATATCTATATGTGCATTTGGGACTTTATTACAACTTAAGTCATGAGTTTCATTTGATTTTAATGAACCTTGTAAATCCATAATGTAGCTACTAGGCTAGTAATTGCAATATATGAGGGATTTAATTATCATGAGTACCTGATTGGACTGCATTACCGTGCATGATTCATATATTGCACTGTAAAGATTAAAGAGCTACCGAACTACTATCTTGTCTTATCTTTTTAATTAATGTGATTTCATCTTTGCCTTCTAGATTCATAAGGTCAATTTCCGCTTTTTTTCCTGATGACTAGTATAATTCACATGCTTTGTACGTGGACATACTATTTTTTGTTTTGAATTCTTTTTCTTTGAGTGCAAAATTATGAAGTGACTTTTGTAATAATATAAATTCCTATATTAATAAATAAAGTTGTGTATAAAGAATTTTATGAGTAATTTTTATATTTTAGATACTTATTATAACTTAATCATAATTTACTTAGATATTTATAACAAAATAAATAATCACCTAATATTATAATATATAATAATTATTATTTTTAACTATACCCTAGAATAATTATAATAAATTATATGCTATTTATAACTATTCTTATTTCTAATATTTATATGTAGTATAATTATAATACTATTATTCACTATAATGTATTAAATAATAGTGTAATTCGTAGTTAGGTTATAACATTAAAATAATTATATTATTTTACTACTAATATTTACACAAATTTACTGTATTATTTATTCAATAATATATTTTTAAAGAATGTTTAATAGTGTATTATTTTATTTATAATGTTATTTCATTATAATTTATAAATAGACGTTTAACAATTTAATAATATATTATTTAATAAATTATTTATAGTCATTTTATAAAATATTTTATTACACTGATTATTTTATACTATTTTATTGTAATTAAAAATTATTTATATAAATTATAATATATTTTATAAATTTTCTTATCAAAGTATTTATATTTACATTTTAGTGAATGCCTAAATACTTGGGAAAGTGAGGAGGTCCATAATCAACAAGATATTTTGGATAATTAGTTAAAGTTTAATTACAACTAATAGTATAATTGCAAGTTATCAAATTTTGAGAGGGCAAAAAAGAAAGTCAAAAGTTTTGACACGAGTATTCTCTTGTATAAGTAGTATAGATTAAAAGAGGAAAACTACAATTCTTGCCGAGTTAGGTATCCTAATTTTCTCCTTGACTTGTCTTCCTATTTTATTTTCACTATGTATAACTGGATTCTTGATGTATTTAGCAATCACCAAAAAATTAGGTCAGGTTCACTCCTAGGCCAGTTTTACTTAAACCAATTTAGTCTTGGACTACCACTCTCTTGGTCCAACACTTTGTTTTATGGCCACTTTTTGGCCTAAAAAGAATTGGACCAGAACTGCTCCAGTTTTTGCTAATCAATAGCAAACGCAAAAATGGGTCAAGTTCAGTTCTAGCCCAATTTTAAGAGTTTGCCAAAAACACTAGTAAAGTAAAACTTTTGATATTGATTTTTCAGTAGAACTTTTGATGTTATGGTTGTGCAATTTTGTTGAATTCATCATGTGGGTTGCAATCACACCGTAGAAAAAGGTTAAAGTTGCATATTTAACAGCTTGGAATTGTCTTAAGAAATAGAAAATTAAGTTATTTGAGTTAAACTGATAAGCATATGATGATGACATGACAGTAGAATAGAGATGAGAGGGCTTGTATACATTACATGATGTATAAAATGTATTACTTAGGCCCACATATGAGAATGAGAGTAGAATTTTAAGGGAAAGAAAATAGAGACCGATTCATTCAAAGTGTCCACCGTCCAGTCTCCACCTTACAGTTTATATCGAAAACCTTATCATCTCGTGGAAAGGAAATATGACAAGCGGAGAAACCGCCACATATATATACCCACATTTTCATTCAATGCATATATACATATATTTATTTATATGTGTATGGTCGTCTAATCGTGTTTTTTCCCTTCTCTCTTCTTTTTCTTCTGGTTCTGCTTCTACTTCTATCGTTTTCGCTCCTGCCCCTGCCACCAGAAAGGGGAAAAAAGAAAAAAGAAAAAAGAAAAAAAAAGAAGAAGAGGGCTTTATTATTTTCATTTCATTTTTACTAATAAATCTGAGGGGGTCCAATCGAAAATCGGAGAGACGGCAGAGGGATTCTTTGGCAAGATTGATCGATTCTCAATTGGTTTGGTAAGCTTCCTCTCTGTCTGCCCAAATCTCTATCTCTCAGCAATCAATTATCCTGAATAAACGTTGGAATTTTGGGTTTTTTAAAAATTTTTTTAACCTCCCCAGTTGGAGTTGAGTTTAACCCCTTTTGTTCGTGTTTTTATTTTGGTTTTCTATTCTGGAGATAAGAAGGTAGATAGATAGCTCCGATACAATTCAGCACGATACAACCCAGCAATAGAAGACGACAGAAATATTCAATCTTTTTGGGTATTTTTCCTTGAACCTCAGCTCGTCTGCAGCTCCCAAACAATTTGGTGTATGCAACCAATTACGTGATCAAATTTATAAGTGGCAGCGGGAGCGGCAGCGGCAGCGGCAATGGCTTCTCCTGCTTCCCTTGCAAGTCTGGGAAGCGCAAGGCCGACCCGTTGTTGTTTACCACGCTGCAGTAATAACAGTGATAAATGCAAGAGCACTCTAATAGCTCTAGTAGCTGCCTCTAGTGCCAATCACCATCACCGCTTAAGGAGGCTTCACGTAATTTCTAGCGCCAGTAGCTTCAGTGCTTGGATGATTCCAAGGCAGCACTGGCCTCTTTCTTGCTCTCCCACCACGAACACCAGCAGCACAAGGATATGTAAATGTATGGCCACCACCACTACTAATTTAATAGAGGAGAAAGGGGTTTCATCTTCCCTCAAGGAACCCACCTCCTTCAGCAGCAGCAACACCAACGACGATGCTGATCTCGTACTCAAACCTGCTCCCAAGCCCGTCACAAAGCTCCGTCCCAATGGTCCTCCTCTCCGTCAATCCGTTAATGATAATTCCGCTGTGGCGGTGGATGACAGAAATCAAGTCATAGAGTCTCTTGAGGAAGTTCTGGACAAGGCAGAAAAGCTTGAGGCTTCGACTCCAAGTAAATTTGTCAGCAAAGAAAGTAAGGATGCGTACAAGCCAGATGCAAGCAGCAAGTCATCAGCTAGGTTTGTGAACCCAACTACTTCAGCCCGCAAGTCCAAAACACTCAAGAGCGTCTGGCGCAAGGGAAATCCTGTGGCCAATGTACAGAAAGTGGTTAAAGAAGTACCCAAAATGATTGATAAAGAAGATGATAAGGGGCAGAAGGCTCCTTCTCCTGTGGCAGAGACAAAACAGTCGGATTCTCCATCAGTTGTACCCTTGAGACCTCAGATGCCTTCACTTTCCAAGCCCACACCTAAGCTTAGAGCTAAGCCTGCAGTTGCTTCTCCTCAGCCGCCGCCTCCTCAATCTCTAGCAAGGAAACCAAGTGCTGTCAAGGACCGCAAACCGATTCTCATTGATAAGTTTGCGGTTAAGAAGCCAATCGCGGATCCCATTGATGCAGAAGCCATGTTAGCCGCGTCCAAACCTATGAAGGGGCCCATGACCTCAAAGGCTAAAGAGGAGCGTCGGAGGAAATCGAGTGCTGCCGGGGGTTTAAGGAAACGGCTGGTGGACGATGCCGAAATACCTGATGATACAGAGCTTGATGTTCCTATTCCTGGTGTAGCAGGAGCAAGGAAAGGAAGGAAATGGAGCAAGGCAAGTAGGAAGGCCAGTAGGAAGGCCGCAAGACTCCAGGCGGCTAAAGATGCTGAACCTGTTAAAGTAGAGATTCTTGAGGTAGGTAAAGAGGGCATGTTAACTGAGGAATTGGCATACAGCTTAGCAGTTAGTGAAGCAGATATCCTAGGCTATTTGTTTTCAAAGGGGGTTAGGCCTGATGCAGTGCAAACATTAGATAAGGATATGGTCAAGATGATATGCAAGGAATACGAAGTAGAAGTTATGGAATCAGAACCAGTCAAAATAGAAGAAATGGCGAAAAAAAAAGAAGTGCTCGATGAGGACGACTTGGACATGCTGGAAGACAGGCCCCCAGTTATTACAATAATGGGTCATGTCGACCATGGAAAGGTACTTGTTTTTCCCCTGTGATTCTGATTTTACGTTTGCCTGACCTCGGCATGGCTTGGCTTTAAATCTAAGCTAAATACTTTCTGCTGTGGCGTATGCTCATCTTTTTATGTACTTACAGACAACTCTCCTGGACTATATCCGCAAGAGCAAGGTAAATTTTGAATCTCTTACCAACTTGAGAATTTCAATTTAATTCAGTTGCTTATCTTCAAAAGTATCTGCCAAATTACACTCTCTCAGGTGGCAGCATCTGAAGCTGGCGGCATTACACAAGGTATTGGAGCGTATAAGGTCCTTGTTCCCGTCGACAGAAAGCTCCAGCCCTGTGTTTTTCTTGACACACCAGGGCATGAGGTACACAACATAAAGCATTGTTGCAACTCTGAATATTTTGAAATTTGACCAAATTGTTGTGGTAGTTTCAGCCCTTTCTCTTCTCGTCCACACTTTTCAAATTCTCCTGTTTGAGTTTAGAACTAATATACGGCTTCATCCAGTTAAGTTATTGACATGTAACAGGCATTTGGTGCAATGAGAGCACGTGGTGCAAGAGTTACTGACATTACCATCATTGTGGTGGCTGCTGATGATGGAGTCCGGCCCCAAACAAGTGAGGCCATAGCTCATGCCAAGGCTGCTGGGGTGCCTATCATAATAGCTATAAACAAGGTCTATGTTCACTAGATACCACTGTAACTAGTTCATTATATAATATTCTGTGAGAAATTCTGTCTATATCCAATCCATTTTTGTTCTCAGATAGACAAAGATGGAGCTAATCCTGACAGGGTTATGCAAGAACTTTCCTCAATTGGCCTCATGCCAGAACTGTGGGGTGGTGACATCCCTATGGTTCAGGTTGTTTACAAAACTTCAACTGGTGACTTTATGATTTTATAATTCTTAAATGTTAGAAGAAGCTGATTTTTATGTCTTTTGTATCAGATTAGTGCGCTTAAAGGAGATAATGTGGATGAGCTGTTGGAAACTGTTATGCTTGTTGCAGAAGTAAATGAATAAATTTCAGTGCCATATAAATGCTTTTACCGTGTTAGATGTGATGTTATATTAATTAATGATCTTCCTCTCAATATGTACAGTTACAAGAGTTGAAGGCCAATCCTCATAGAAATGCAAAGGGGATAGTGATAGAGGCAGGTCTTGATAAATCAAGAGGACCTGTTGCCACACTCATTGTGCAGAATGGAACGCTGAAGAAGGGTGATATTGTTGTCTGTGGTGCAGCACATGGAAAGGTGAAATGAAGAACTTATCAACCTTAAATATGAGCACTTAAGGCCAACCTTTTCTGTCCTAGAGATGATTTATGTAATTTTTACTGATACTTTGTACAAATCGTCAATTCTCAGATGCGTGCTTTATTTGATGATAGAGGAGGGCGCGTTGATGAAGCTGGGCCCTCAATGGCTGTGCAGGTATTGTCGTTCAACTGTTATGTTGTCTGCCTTCTTCATTTTCGTTAATTCTTAGGTTATATTCTGAGATTTATTATACTTCCAATATATGTGAAACTGTTTTTTAGGCATAGAAGCTTCTTATACTTGCAGAATGTGATGTTCACCTTTTCTTTTTGAGTGTTCTCGTCCTCAGTTATTCTATTTGTTCCCTGCCTCTAGGTCATTGGCTTGAGTGATGTTCCTATTGCTGGTGATGAATTTGAGGTCGTAGATTCTTTAGATGTTGCTCGGGAAAGAGCTGAAACATGTGCTGCATCATCACGGGATGCAAGGATATCTGCAAAGGCTGGAGAGGGGAAGGTCACTCTATCTTCAATTGCTTCTGCTGTTTCAGCAGGAAAGCAGTCTGGATTAGACACACACCAGCTAAATATTATTCTAAAAGTTGATGTCCAGGTATTGATTGTCTTATGATTGCAGTTTTTCTTTGCTTCATCTACTTTAAGTAAGCAAATAGTTTGTTAATGATTATAAGTAATCCCAGTTGACATGGTATCATTTTCATTAATGAATAGGGTTCAATTGAAGCAATCAGGAATGCTCTTCAAGTACTCCCCCAGGATAATGTAACTTTGAAATTCCTCCTTCAAGCTCCAGGTGATGTGAGCACTAGTGATGTGGATCTGGCTGTTGCCACTGAGGCCATTATATTTGGGTTCAATGTAAAAGCTCCAGGTTCAGTTAAGAGCTATGCAAATAAAAAGAATGTGGAGATTAGACTATATAGAGTCATCTATGAACTTATTGATGAAATGAGGAATGCAATGGAAGGACTTCTTGAGCCTGTTGAGGTAAAAAAAGACAAGGGATGAGCTAATTTTAACTTTTATATATATTGAAATCCAAGTCGATGAATTTCCCCCTTCTGTATATTTGGTAGGAACAAATATCTATAGGAGCAGCAGATGTCCGAGCCACTTTCAGCAGTGGCAGCGGGCGTGTGGCTGGATGCATGGTCTCTGAAGGAAGAGTGATAAAAGAATGTGGTATTCGTGTTGTTCGAAATGGAAAGACAGTTCACACGGGGAAGATTGATTCTTTACGCCGGGTAAAAGAAGAGGTGAAAGAGGTATGTCCTATAACCAGGCATGTGGTTGCATATCCTGAAGCTTCATGATAATATAATAACTTAGAAGTTAAGATTATATTTTATATATTACGAAAGATATCAATGTGTTCTCTTTTTTTAACCCGTGATTGGACTACTTATTGCTTAGTTAATCAGCTTTGCAGCCTTGAATTGGAACCTAACCACTCGCCCAAACCAACTCTCTAGAGCTTGGCTAACCTATTCAGTAACGCTGATTGACAGTATCCTTCAATAAAACTATCCTTTCTGCTTTATCCACACCTCGTAGCACTTACTTCCAGTATACATGCTTCCAGGATTACGAGTATGTTGTTGCAATCAGTATTGCCAGTTAGAGTAATAAACGCATCAATTGATTGTTGATTCAACTCATCATCAGATTTAGCAAACTTGTTATCCATGTACCGATCTGTGATCTACATTGTAATTTGCAGTGGCGGTAAACATCTCGAACTGAGAATACTCCCATAGAAAAATGTCATTCATGTGCCAATCAGCACCAAGTCATCTTTGAACAACCAAATGCATCGCAAAATTTTTAAATCAGCAACAGATTGATCTAACATACCAATGTACCATTGTTGTTCACCATCTTATATAAAGTACCAGTTTGATACCAAAAAACCATTCCTTTATAAGACAGTGTTAATAAAACATCAATTTCAGTTTTACTATTTTCTGTTCATGGCTCCATGCCACAAACTGATTGTTGTAAACTCCACTTTATTGAAAAAATCCTAACTTGTGCTTAATTACTATAGTTCAACCGAAGATTTTCTTCATAATATACCCCTATGTACCCTTTGTCCTGGATGTAGTGTCTGAGTTTTCTTCTTATATAATTTTGTTACTCTTTGATACTAGGAAGTTCATCCAATAGGGACTTGCCTTTCTTTACCGGTCTTATTCGGAATTGTGGTTGAACATGAGTTAGGATGGGTTAGAAAATAGGATTGGACATGAGTTTAGTTAGGGTTAACCTACCCATTTTCTAAGCACTAGGCATTGTCAGGAACTGTTTTGAGTAGTTTTTTAGGAATGTTTAATAAAAGACTAGATCAACTAATAGATTGGTTTCTTGTATTTGTTTCTTTCCCTTCTCATTTTATGAATGCAAAGTGTATTTAAGGGCCAAAATGAGGAAGTTCGCTGAGAAATCAAAAGAAAGATCATTTGGTTGAATAGGGAGATTTTCCTTTATCCTCTCTTTCCTTTCGTTCATGTGTCAGTTTCCCCTTTCTATAGTTCTGGACAGAAGGAAATTGTTCCCTTCAATGCACTTCAGCAATGCCCCCCCCCCCCCCTCGAAATTTATTATAGCATATAGGACCTTTCAGCAACTCAAATGACATTCAGAAGGAAAACATGCTTTCTTGCAAATTTGTTTAATATATAGTAATATCTTTCAGTCAAGCTCCATTTCCATCCTAATTTGGAAATCAAACTCTTTTTTTTGTTATCTTAGGGTTTGTTTGGATACCATGGTGTTTTTCTTGTTTTGTTTTTGTAGAAAAACACTATGGTGTTGTGTTTTTCCCTCAAAGTGTTTTAAAAACACCATTTTGAGATTTTGAAAACACTAGTTTGCCCCTTTCTATAAACATACTTTATAAACTTACCAACAAGTAATTGCTCCACCTCTACCACCGGCGATGGCATCCCCACCGCCGCCGCCGCTTCTGTCACCGCCGGAACAATCGGCAACAACACTTTCTTTTCCGGTTGCCAAAAAATAGGGCAAAGAAACAATATGAATTGATAGATTCTTATACTTAATTCCTCTTGCAAAAATATGTTTCACCATACTCGTAACTGAAATGATAAATCATTTTCATATTTGATTGCAATGTCTACATCATTTCAAGTTACTTGCTACATGTATTTTTATTAAAAAAAAGGATAATTATAGTCTATTGCTTCTTATCTAGTTGTTGCCATCTTCAATCATAAATCAGAGGAAAGTAGAG
>JBAKGM010000279.1:89421-116966 GCA_037177215.1 Asparagus racemosus
ACCCTCCAGCCCTCATATAAAAGCGAGAAATAAACAGTAACCAAGGTAAGCAATCTCTTCTGCAAAAAACCCTAACCATACTTTCTATTCATTACTTTTCTTCTTCCCTCTTTCACATACTGACTTGATCGTCGGAGTGGCCACCGGAGATCCCAACTCCGATTCTTCCAAGGGTGTTCCTCAATGTTGAGACCAACTGCTGGGCATCGCATTAGGAGGAGAAACGAGCCTCACATCCCTAAACTCTGGTTCAACCGCAATCAGTTACTGTTTGATCCAAGCGCAAGTTTGAGCATCAACAGCAACGATTCTTGATGTTTTGCTCCTCCGAATGCTAAGCCTCTCTTCTTTATGGGGTTTCTTGTGTGCAGTTTAAGTGTTAAGGTTTGATATTAGTTTCTTAAATCAACACTATTTTGGTGGGATTTGTATGAGATTTTTCGATATTAGGCCCTTAAATTCACAAGTGAGTGTTAGGATTTCTTGTGTTGTTGTTAAGATGTCTCTATTGGGGAAGAAAGAGTATTAGGTCAGGTCTCTATTAGATTCGGGAATTGGGAGAACAAGTATTGTGTAGGATCTCCATTGTGTGTTCTTAGTGCTTTGTTTTTTCGTTAGATGAGAAGGGTGAAGAACATGTTTGGATCTTTATTGGGATTAAGCGGGTTTAGGTATTAGATAGGGGGTATAACTGTCCTTACAAATAAAAAGTTATCTTAAACGAAATATTCTCATTATTTATAACACCATCTAACCACAGAGATCAATATATTCATGCAATTTGGGGGACTAATATCAAACTATACAACTTTGAGGGACTATTATCAAAATATCGGTGATTTAATGGACTAATATCGAAAAACCCCAAAAATATAATACGGAGAATTTTCCATTTTCTCAAAAAGTAGTAAAACCTAACACCCGGTCAAACACAACACAAATTGTAAGGCAACAAGTCCGTGTCAACCATCCTAGTAATACTAATACAAATTCATGACAGCGACTATATGACGATTATGAGAGGATTTGAAGGGGGAAAAATTTAGTTACTGTGTGGTTTGAAAGAGAGACACGTAAAAAGTAAAGAAGAAACGAACGAAAAGGAAAGGAGAAGGAAAGAAAGGAGAATAAATTCTACATTCCGCAACAATGAAATAAACTACTTAATTAAGTAGTATTTTTCCTTTGAAAGTTCTGCCATTTGGTAAGGTATGTATTTTTGCATTAAAATCATTGTGTTATTGTTCTTTCATATTTGCAGCAAATAAAAGAGTGTCTCCAAGAAATAGTAAGATTCAATCACTTTCGTGTTGTGCAGACTCCTGACTTGGTGGCCTGGAGGCGCTGAACTTAATTGACAATTGACCATGCTACTAATCACCTCATCATTTTGAGTTCTTGTTTAATTAAGGTAGGAATAGGTTAGAGGCAAAAGAAAGCCACAGTCGTTTGACCGTCGGCGCCCCGTGAATGAATATTTTATATTTATTTATACTAGTAAAAGGAGCTCTTTCTGCAATTTGCAAAAGTAGGTGTGCTTTTATTCATTTCCCTTTTTTTTGGTCTCCTTCTGCCTTATTAGTATCGTAAGCGGTGACGAACGGACGGGTTCCGCTCCTCTCACCACAACGTGATAAAAATAATAGTAAAATAAAATAGATACCCGATTCCAGAGGAGGACAGGAGCGGAACAACTATAAAAAAGAAAGAGCGATATTATCAGAGAGAGAGAGAGAGAGAGAGAGAGAGAGAGGAGGCTGAGAGAGTGTGGACTTTTTGGCATTTTTACAGTCTCCCCGAATCTGTCAGGGCGCCTCCAGAGCGAAGCAGAGGTAACACGGCCCACCCACTCTCTCTCTTATCTCTTTCTTTTGCTCTCGTCTTATTGAAAATTTCTTTGATCGCCTGGATATTTTTATACCTAGCGTGATTCACTGGTCGGATCCACTTTGTAGGAGTTGTGTCAGGCGTTTTGAATTGGTATTCATCCTTTTGATCTCGTTTCTGGTCATCATGAGTCTTCTTACGTTTCTCCCCTGGTATTTTGTATTTTTTTTCCTTTTATTATTATTATTTCTCATCTAAATCTTGTCTAGTCTTTGTGTTTGCTTAGATTTTTGTGTTTTTTGTTTTTGTTTTTGTTTTGGGTTCTAATATGTTAAAACTTGGATGTTGTGGAACGTTAACTTATTGGATGTCAGATATGTTTATCCTCCTTTTTCTCCTTTTTTTTTTTTTGAATTCGATTACTATTGTCGCAAAGCTTAAGAAGTTGTTCTGGCTGTAACTTGAAAAAAGGGCTACTATTCCATTCCATTCTGAATCTGTGAGAGCATTTTATTGGTTTCCAATATGCTGGATATTTGTCACTATTCTTACTAATTGAATAAAGTTAAACCAGGGCTTGTGAGAAAATTTCTTTGCTAGACTAGTTATTGTTATCATCATCATCATTGATTGTGATTCGAACCAGTAATGCTTAGCCACACTAGTTTAATTTCTCACAGGTTCCAGGTCTTATTTATTTATTTATTTCTGCTTGCTTGCTTGCTTCAGGCCTTGAGGACAAATAAACCTTGAAAGGAGTTTAAAGCATATGGAGGGAATCTGAAGTGTTAGGGGTTATCTGAGACCAGCTGAAAGAAATGGGTTTTGAACCACTGGTTTGGTACTGTCAGCCCGCGAAGAACCAGATATGGGGGAAGGTGGTTGAGAATGCCTTCGGTGCTTATACGCCCTGTGCCATCGAGACCTTGGTGCTCGGGATTTCACATCTGGTTCTTTTTGGTGTGTGCTTTTATCGCATATGGCGTACTGGGAGAGATCTCACTGTTCGGAGGTACTCCTTAAGGTCTCACTATTACAATTACATGCTGGGCATATTGGCTGCCTACTGTACCGCAGAGCCTTTATTTAGATTGATCTTTGGTTTCTCCGTCTCAAATCTTGATGGACAGACTGGTGTTGCTCCCTTTGAGGTTAGTTGCTTCGTTCGTAATCTGTTCTAGTTTTACTCCTTCAACTACTGATCTATCCTTTTGTTTTTCACAGCACCTTCATGCAAATTATACAGATAATTCATAAATATTTAATCATCTTTACTGTTCAACATTCCTTAAATGTTCTTCTTCTTTCCTTTTTCAAGAGGGAGATTTTCACCATTCACAATTATTGCTCTTGCAACTGTGAACTGTTCTGTAAGTGTTAAACACAATTTTGCAATGTATTACAGTTTCTGTGAACATTAGTGTGCACTCACTTATATGTGACTATATTTCTATGCCCCTCCAGAATCTCATCTAAACCTGTCACTTAGTGTATGTTTTTTTTCCAGAAAACCTTTTTTCTTTTTTTAATTTTGCTTCTCTTCCATTTTATAAAAGCTTTTAGATATATCCTTTTACTTCCACAACCATTTCATCCTACAAAAAGTAATGTTGATGTTTTATATTTGCTTGTTGCCGCCTTCTCCTTGTCTTTCTCACATGTTTCTTTCTATTGTTCGTCACACTATGTCTTTTATAGGCTGCACATCGTGATGGCATGTTTGCCTAAACTTCTACCTTCCCTATGGGCTAATCATTTACCTTTCAGGGAACCTCCTACTCTTGCCAAATTCTTGAAGCAAGTATTAGTTTTGTTTGCATGGTTGAAAATCTGACCTTATTCTCATTGGAAAATTCAGGTCTTTGGCGGACATTCTTGAACAGACCAATGTTTTCTAATGTAGTTCTTTTGAAGCGTGATTTCACTAATTTGGCTAGTTGGGGTCTTTTTTCTATATATTTATTTCTTTTCTGTTCCCTCCAGATGCTTACGCTGATAGTTGAGGCTGTCGCTTGGTGCTCTGTGCTTGTCATGATTGGATTGGAGACTAAAATCTATATCACAGAGTTTCGGTGGTATATCCGTTTTGTAGTTATATATGTTCTGGTGGGGGAAGCTGCTCTTTTCAGTCTTGTTGTCTCCGTTAGAGGGTATTATGACAAGTGAGTTACTCAATCTGTCAGTTTCTTGCTCCTACTACAATGCAATATCTGTTTAAAACAATTTTTAATTTCTTTGTGCGGATAAATTACTTAATTTACCCCATCTTTAGATTTCTTTCTCCTAAGAACAGGATAGATTGTTAATAGAAACAGAGTATATATGCTTGATAGTATGTCATGAAAATGCGAAGTTCTGAAAATTGGCATTGTAGCCATCTATCTATGCATGAAAAGGTAAGCTTAATTCAATTTTCTTTAAAGTTTAAAAACATTTATATGGTGGTAAAGTTTATGGACTGAAAATCTCAATCTATTTTGTTTTCATGTATTTAGCTTTAGATGGAGGCACATACCACATTAATAGTTTTCATCTTGTGAACCTGGTGTTTAGGTGAAAAGAACTTACATCTTCTTTTCCATACTTTCTTTGTCTTGTGCAGATCGGCGTTCTATCTGTACACCAGCGACATAGTTTGTCAGGTTTGTTTAGACATTTGGATTGTTTTGAACATGCAGTTCTTAATTGTCATTCTATCATTATGAAAGTATTTTCTACTTGTTTTCATGTTTATTCCCTTAAATGTGTGCTATTAGTTACAGATATTCTCTTCATGCAGCTTTTGTTTGGAATCCTCTTACTGCTCTATGTCCCTACTCTGGATCCTTTTCCGGGTTATACACCCCTTAGAGCTGAAGCCCTTGTTGATAACACAGACTATGAACTCCTTCCTGGAGGGGAACAAATTTGCCCCGAGAGACATGTGAATGTATTTTCAAGTAAGCATATAGAACTTAATCTTTTACAACTTGTAGCTGGAGATGTGTGGAATTGATCCTTGCTCTTGCTGACGTCTGCATAATGTAACCGTGTCATTTTTTATTCTTTCAGAAACATTTTTCACATGGATGACTCCAATCATGCGACTGGGATATAAGAGGCCTATTACTGAGAAGGATGTCTGGAGATTAGATACATGGGATGAGACGGAGACATTGTATAGCCGGTAATTATCTTTCCTGGGTATCCTTTTAATCACTTGACCTTTGTCTTGTATATCACTTGACCTTTGTCTTGTATACTCGCCATATCCTATCCAGGTTCCAGAAATGCTGGTCTGATGAATCAAAAAAGCCAAAACCCTGGCTTTTGAGAGCACTATGCTTTAGTCTTGGGGGAAGGTATGGCTTCGATGGTTCAATTTTCTTTCTTCATGTCAACTGTTGGTTGTGGTTGAAACTTGAAATTTTCTGTTTAATGTGCTATACATGTTCTATAATAATTTTCATGGTTACTCTATGACCTGAGAAATTTTATGTAATATTGCTTTGGCTGCAGATTTTTGCTTGGAGGTTTTTTCAAGGTAATAGTTTAGAGTTATGAATTTATTTGTACTGACATCGTTTCATGTCTATCTAGTAATGTTCTTTTAATTTAAATAGTATACTCACTGAATGTTTTCTATATCACTATAGATTGCTAAATTTTCTGATAAGTTGTTGTTTACCTACTGCTCACATTGCCTTCTGTTTAACTTTGCATTAAGAAACAACACAAATAATAAATAATAGATACTATGCTTTCACTAGTAATCCCCCAAATGGTTATAAGACACCTAAGTTTAAGATTAGACAAAGTTAACAAATCAACACCATACAACTTTAGTTCCTGTCGGGTCTTAATCCAATCAACCAAATAAACCTACTGACTTATATGCCTCACAGGTCTTGCCAATTGCAAATAAAAAAATTATAGACAAAAGCAAACTCAACTCGAGACTTAAGTTTCAACCATGTAAATGCTCGACGGAGCATGCTTAAACATAATACTGAAAGAATTTGTACATTACATTTGAAACCCCATCCATTAATCTTCATTTACTTCAGTTAGTTAATATTCAGTTATGTACACTAAATTTGTCTTAACCATATGTAAAAACTGTTTTTTTGAAAATTTTAGAATGTAATCAATTGAATCTTATCCTTGAGGCCAGATTTCTCTCCTCAACCAAATAAATGCTAATAGAAATCTTGACTTTTAAAAAAACTAACTTACAGCATCAGTTTTCTCTCAGTTATGAAAATCTAATTAGTTGCAAGTTGAGCAAATTGTTTATTCTCATCTGCAAAATGTATGTATAAGATGTTCGTTAAAGATGACTGGCATGTTATATAAAGGCATGTACAATGATTTTGCAGATGCTGAGAAAATATTACATAAATATTGGCTTTTCCGTGCTTGTGGGATGTTTGATTGAATTCCAGCCTGGCCATATAATTACTTTGAATAGTTATTTTCTTTTTGATTGAAAAAGATTTTTGTCAAAGGAACATTCAGAAGTGAATTGTAGCTACTGCAAATTAATGATTTCTTAGTCATGTTCGTACACATTGTATGCAAATTACGCTCTTTCAGTGAGTTTGGAGTATTTTATGTTCTCTCTTTGGATCTTGTAGATTGGCAATGATGCTTCTCAGTTTGTGGGCCCGCTCATTCTTAACCTGCTTCTTGAGGTCAGATCCCATTGAAGTTTCACATATCTAATTCGTTTAACTGCATGTTTAATCTTATTGATTGTAAACACAGCCTGTTTTTTTAATGTTGAAACCTTTTACTTTCTTCAAGATCTTTTTAACGAAAATGCCAGCCTATTTCAGTGAAGAGTTCATAATGAAACAAACAAAGTAAAACAAGCCGTAATTTCCCTGATGCATAACAGCGAGAAGTCCATCTACAAGGCTCCACAGATTAATTCATAATATCCCTGATGCTAGAAAATGATGAAGTGCTTTTCCTTTGCACAAAGCACATAATATAAGTTTCTGAGAAATCAGAATTTTTTCTGAACAGGCACACTAACAATTACTTTTTTATGTTGATAGGATGCTAATTGGAGAAAATTTAACATTTTGATTTGAGAATTTAGCATTGTATCTAGAACGTCTGAACCTTTATTCTTAGTTGGACAATGATGCATTTTTTTCATTTTAATTATACCTTTTCTATGATTTTGTGATTTTATAGAAAATTTATATGCTGTTTATTATTATGTGCAGTCTATGCAAAAAGGGGATCCATCATGGAACGGCTACATTTATGCATTCTTAATTTTTGCTGGAGTGGTATGAACCTTAAAATACTATAGAGTTACATTGTTTCTGTTGTTCATGTTCCAATCATTTCAGCTTACTCCTATATTTCCATATCATGTCTTATCAATAATATCCTCATTAAAGGGTACCTATGAAATGTCAAACTTATTTCAGAAATATGTGGCAACATTTGAACTGCTTGTAAAATTGTATTTGCTGTTTTTATTATCTTCTGGCACCAACTCATCCCAAAAGCATATGCGAGTAATATGTCATATTATATGACAAGTATTCTATTGATGTTTGTCAATCTCGTCTCTCACAGCCACCATAGCAGCAGTTATATAAAGCAGGAAGAATATATGAGTAATATCAAATAAATATATGGCAAGTATCTCATGTTTTCTGCTCTTCTTGGTCATTATAAGTGTTTTTCAAAAATTAACATATCTTCTTTAGTATCTTTTGGGGGAAATAGTTCTCAAGTACTGGCGTCAAATGTTAGGATGGTGTCAAACCATCAGGTTTATAAAAGAATAATTCCTATAATGGAGAAGGATACTTTGGACAGTGCAACATTTCACAATCCAAGCTGAAAATCACCATCAAGTTGCATACTGTATTATTCAGTATAAAATGTTTGGAAACCAAGGAATCAAGGATTTCAAGATCCATACGAATGAAGAGGACAAAGATGGTATTATTGATTAATTTTAGATTTGGAGCCTAAAAATTGCCAGTGAACTTGGTATTTATGCATTTTATAATATCTGAATTAAACCATGAGTTACATTCTTAATTTTATGCGGAACTCTTCATTGGTTGTGTATTTATCCCTCTCTAGCCTCAGCAATAATACGATGGCACTAGCAAACAACTAGAACTAGCATGGCTATTTAGTTTAATGTACCCAGTTTAAGTTCATGAAACTTAATTTTGATCCTTGATGGAAGTTTATTAGGATAGCTGAAGGCTTTTTATTCCTTTCACTTTTTCACACCTTAATTATTGCTTTGTTGAGCATAGTCTAAACCACATTGATCTACCTAATAGACGGGTGTGTTTGGCAACCCGGCTGGTGTTTTTCTGTTTGGCAATAAACTGGGCCAACGTTGACCCAATTTTTGTAAGCTAAAAAAGCCCTCTAAATTGGTTTTCATTTGGACCAGCCCTCCTTGGTCCAAACTAAAACTAGCTTAGAATGAAACTAGACCAGGACTGATCCTTCAGTCCTGGCCCAGTTTTTGACATTTTGCCAAACACACTAATTGTCTCCAAATGGCAACTTGATTCTTCTTAATAACCATACGGAAATCTCATAAATTACCTCCAAAGAGCACCGTTATTCATTTTCATAATAGTGAGATGGACATCTCCTTGCTCCTAGTCCTACCTATATTTTCACATAAATGTTTCTTATTCTTAGTAAACAAGTGGCTTCCATGGGTGATCTCCCTGGATAAGGTCTTAACTGGTTTTCAAGGTTCCAACTTCCAATTAAGTTCCTTGTGGACCTTTGGCTCCTGATGCAACACTCCTGCTGTATCTCACTTAAGAAAAGCGTGAAAGAATATGATATTACACAACATCAATGTAATTTTTGTCCATTGTGATATATGGATCGGAAATTGAAGTTCTATTGGGTAAAAAAATCGAGTTTGGCTTGTGTTTCTCACCAGAAAATTAGTAATGCCTCACTGGAAACTTGTGTTTATACTTATATTATTTGAAGTGGTTAGTAATGTCTTTCAATAGGATGAATAGTTCTGTTTACTTATTTATGGATAACAATCATGGAACTTGTCCTTTTTTCTTATTGCAACTCTGTTTTTTCCCCATCTTCATCTAAAAGAGCTTAGTCCTTCCCAAGATAATACTAGTTCTTTTGTAGCATGCACACAGATCTTGAGTAACTAACCAAAACAACATATTAGTTTAACCGATAATCTGTTGGTTACGTATGTATAATCATGTGAGATTAAGGTAATTAGTTTCTAAATTTTGTGATGCGGACTATGCTGATAGAAGAAACCTTTCTCTCTTTTCTAGCATCTCTGGGCAATCACAAATTTGATTTCTTGAGTTATTATTTTCGCTTTTTTGTTCTATTGGAACTAGTAGTTTTTCTGCCTTACCTTGTATTCTGCTATTTAATTGAAGAATATGCATATTTGGTGCAAATAATATCATCATGGGTTTCCATAGCATCAGCATTATATTGAGTTGGTAAGTAGTTTGGTATCTGCTGAAAGGTATGCTTTGCTCCCTCACCTCTTCTCTTTTTCGTTCAGGCACTGGGGGTGCTATGCGAAGCACAGTATTTTCAAAATGTTATGCGTGTTGGGTTTCGGTTGAGATCTACTTTGGTATGTTGTAAACTTTCTGTTGCTATGCTTGATGTTCAAGCTTCATTGATCAACCATCAGTACTAGGCTTACTAGTTTTGGGACACTATATCTAGGAAATATATTCCTTATTACATTTCAAGCTTTTCTGGATCCTGATAAATAGCATGCCACTCGTTTAAGTTAGTGAAGGAAATGAATAAAATGTAGCCAACTATAATATATACCCAATGGAATCTTTGATGAACCTTAGCTACTCATAGGTGTAGATTGTTCAGTCGTATAATAATGGAGGCTGAGTGATTCATGGCAGCCAGCTGTTGTATTAGCAAACAACTTGAATTTTGTTATACTATATGTTAAGTGGTAGTTTTCGCTGACTGTTCTAGTGACTAGGGACATCCTGACAATTTAAATATCTTAATAAGTGCCGACTGATAGGGTTGGTCAGCCTAACATAAAACTGGGTAGTGGACTCACAATCATTTGTACCCTTTCATTGTTGAATCGTGTGAGCCAATAGCTTTTCATTTTCTTTAACAATAGCACATGAACCATATGTTATGCAACATGGTCTGGATTTTCTTTTGCATTGATAGCATATGTGTTCATCATTTCCATGTTAAATGCTCAAGTAGGTTTTGCTTGTGTAGGCTGCACATTTCTCCATCTTTGCTCTTGCAATAGTGCTACTTGATCTATGACACTGGAATCAAGCATTTTATACTATTATACTTTTGAAAAATGATTAAATTTGTTTATACTACCTTTTTTACTCAGTTCTTTAGTCCACTTTTTCTATATTTTTCTGAACAATAACTATATGTTTCTTTCAAACTAATGTGTGCACGGGTATCCAGAACATGTAAGAGCTCTGTTTTTGCGGCTTTATATCCAGCTTAGCTACATTACCTATATCTGAGTCTAGTAGCAAAAATAAAGACAGCAAAAGTGATGTCAATGATATTGGATGTCTGGAGTATGAGGCATTATGTCTCAAATTCAAGGCATTATGACTAACTTATTTTTATGGCGAAGTTTGTTAGACATCCAATAGTCGTATTTATGGAGACTTCCCAGAGGTTCTGACTTTTATTCTTGTCGAAGAGGTTTTGAAAAGGCCATTTTCCTTTTTTTTTGTGTGGATACATTTGTCCATCATGTAACTCGAGTAATATTCTTCCATTTTCCTTTTTCCCCACGTGACTTGTTTTCCTGCCATGTAACTTGTGCAATAACTTGTGAGATATAATGTTAATATCTGTTCTTCTCATATTCCCAGAATGAACATGAAGTTAATGTAAAAGATGTATAATTATTTAAATTTTAATTCGATCTTCAGAAATCATAAAAAATAACTGCAACTAAATCAACTATACTTAAATGCTAACTTCATCTTCTAATTCTGCATGTTTCTTTAGAAGATTCCTCTTCCTCTCCTCTTCACTTCTTCACCTGTATCTTGCCAATTTCCCCTTGATGGTTGCTTTACCAATTTTATGTATTCAACTTCAATTGAAACACAAATATCGTTGTGAATATGCTCAATGGTTCCTACTGATGCTTCCTTCCTTGTCCATCTTTATTTTTAGTATAGAAGTAGCATATCAAAACATATTTGCACTTGTGAGGGATCCTTGCTTTTGTCAATGTTGCAAGATGCATCATTTTCTTGTTGCGAGATATACATTTCTTTAGCTCCCTTAATAACAATGGAGAGAGTCCAGGGCGAGCTTATTTGAAATAATAGTTAATATATTCCTTGACTTGTCATTGGTTGTGCCTGCCAAGGGACTATGGCAGTAACAAAAATTTATTCTTCATTGGCAAAGTATTATAGCCGAAACAGAGTTATTTAGAGTTTGCTTGGTACCAGCTGAAGACAGATAAACAATGTCCTGCCTAAACTCTTACTGTTTTCTCAATGCAAACCAACTGTCCTTTTGTATAATTCGTGCCTGATCTCCGTGAACTTAAGCACACATTTAACTTCAAAACTACTCTATTCTAGTGAAACTTTTTCCACCGCCATACTCTTCATTCATATCACTCAGATGAATAATATGAACTATTGGTAATACTGTTTTTAATTTGTATTAGCTCTTAAAGGAATAAATCCTTTGTTAAACACCATCAGTTTAATTTTAATGTTCTTTGGTTAAGTAAGCCTGTCCCATAAATTTGGTATAAAGATGTTGTTGCTATTGTATGTTCATTAGTTAAACACTCGCTTTTTGCTCTCTGTAATCATGTTTGCCTTCCTGGTCGGATTTGCTGACGTTGCTGTGAATTTCATGTATCACTTTAAACATTTTGCTCATGTTTTCTAAATTTTTATTATCTAGATGATAACCCGAAAATTGTCAAGGAATTTACTTCTGATTATATACTTTTCTCATGGTTCATAAACGTCCATGAACGCATTTTTATCTTAAATTCCTCTGTATACTTACAAGTTATAATTTCAGGTTGCTGCAGTGTTCCGCAAGTCACTGAGATTAACACACGAGGGTCGAAGAAAATTTGCTTCTGGAAAGATAACTAATTTGATGACAACTGATGCAGAATCACTTCAAGTATGTCCTCAAATACTCTTTGTAGCTATTGGTAGAACATTTTGTGTCCAAGTATATACTACATGCAAATTGAGCTCCCCAGTTCTCTATAGCTATTGTTTGATGGACTATATTTATTTGTGTCAAATGAGTTACTAGTTTCTTACAACTGAAGATAGTAGGTCATTACTAATTGTTAATTGCTGGTCGAAATTTAAAATTTAGAATAAAGGCTTAATGAGTATTAGGATATTTTAACATGTATCAGCCAACATGATTTATAAGTTCTACAGTGATCATAGTATTAGGATATATTAATTGTTAATTGGTTGTTGACTTTTGAACTTTAGAATAAAGGCTTAACAAGTATTAGGATATTTTAATTTGTATCAGCGAAGATGATTTATAAGTTGTACAATGATCATAGTTTTCACTTAATGTGTTGCAAATCTTCCATGAGAATCTTGCGTCACCTCATGTTGGTAAAATAAAAAAAATATCTTGTTCTTCTATATTATGGAAACAATCTGCGTCTTATTCTCTGTGAAAGTGGAATTCAGCATTTTCCGGTTCATGACTGAAATGTTTTTTTCTTTTTCATTTTGTTTTGGCAGCAAGTTTGCCAACAGCTTAATAATCTATGGTCAGCTCCTTTTCGGATTATAATAGCCATCGTCTTTCTCTACAAGCAGCTAGGGGTTGCTTCCCTTATAGGTTCGTTGATGCTGGTCCTAATGTTTCCAATACAGGTAATTTATTTTATTATCTCCCACTACTTTTATTGACTTGGTTGCTTAGTTATGAAATCACTTTGTATGCTGCATCTTCTCACTGGTTTAGATAGGGGTCCATCACACAAGCCTTTGATCATTTTGTTGGGAAAAAAAGGAATGCTAGTACAGAAAAAATAATCTCATGTCCGAACTTTTAGGACTTGAGGTGTAGTTCATGTGTTTACTTGTCTGTGTCTATGCATAATAGTGATAGTCCTGGCTTCGTGTTATTGAGAAATTTACTTTCTGGACCAATTCTATAAGGGTCCTGACAAAGAATGGTTAACAGCCGGCATATGGTTAGGATAACGTGAGCCTATATTGGGTTAAGATGAAGCTGGTTATTGTAGTCCCAATTCAAACACAAGGAGATTTCTGATGGGTGTCATATTGCGAACTGACACCTCTGCTTAATCATAGCGCAGTTACCCAGATTTATGCCCAGTAGTTTCCAAACATTATGTTTCCAGTTCAATAGTTTCTTCATGAAGTACGCTTGATTCTTGATGACTCAAAATTTCTCTCTTTTCTGGTTAAGCCTGGCTATTTTCCGGTTATTCAGTTATAAGCCTGGCTATTTTCCGGTTATTCAGTTATGTGTGCTTCCATAGTAAAATGGAATACATGGCCTGCAGCAGTGGTCAGAACCAACTAGTTAAATGGTCAATAAGTCTATGCATTTCCACTTTTCTTTCTTTTCTGTTGTATTTTTGGGGGTAGGAGTGGAGCTAGGGTTCTCTCATTTTAGTTTTCAACTCCAATGTATGATTACAGTTGACTTTTCAACCTGAGATAAAAATTCCATTTTGTATGTCCTCTTTCTGTAGCAGAGAAAAATTCCTGAGAAAGCTATGGATAGTAATTCCTTTCTTTAGAAATTTCCTATTTAAAGATTTTTTTTCTTCCTATGTCTAATATTTTATTCGTTTTGTTTCGTTGTGTTAGACAATTGTGATCAGCAAAATGCAGAAGTTAAATAAGGAGGGTTTACAACGTACTGATAAGCGTATTGGCATGATGAATGAAATATTGGCTGCTATGGACACTGTCAAGTACGCTGCGATTTGATCCACACTATTATTGTTTTAGAATTTTAATTTTGTGGGTCATTTTATGCTTTGATTGAAACACAGATGTTATGCATGGGAAGACAGCTTCCAGTCTAAAGTGCAAAGCATTCGCAATGATGAACTTTCATGGTTCCGGAGCTCTCAGCTACTTGCAGCGGTATATAAACATAATAACCAGACAATTCTTGCTAGCATTTCTTTGTTTTATCTGTGGAACTATGCAACCAAAACTCAAATGTGTCTGCTGTTTTCTTCAAACTTGCTATCATCCTGATTCTCACTTGCTACTGCTTTTGCAGTGCAACTCATTTATCCTGAACAGCATTCCAGTTGTCGTTACTGTAATATCATTTGGGGTGTACTCTCTTCTTGGAGGCGACCTGACACCTGCAAAGGCATTCACATCGCTTTCACTGTTTTCAGTTCTTCGCTTTCCTCTGTTCATGCTTCCAAATCTGATCACTCAGGTAGTGCACATTTCTTTCTCGTCAGCAATTTTTTAGCATAGACAAGAGAATCTCTCATCAACCTTCTAAATCTAATATAATATTTTTTACTCTGAGCGAACTTACTGACAGTAGATGGGTACCTCTACCCAGTTTCTTATTCACCTTAACTGCTGTGTTCTTCTATGGAAA
Source organism: Asparagus racemosus (assembly GCA_037177215.1). NCBI lineage: Eukaryota > Viridiplantae > Streptophyta > Magnoliopsida > Asparagales > Asparagaceae > Asparagus > Asparagus racemosus. The sequence goes on from JBAKGM010000279.1 coordinate 103,882, forward strand.
CAAATTTAATTTTGCTTGCAGTAGTAATTTAAATAACTTCTCCTTCATGCTTATGAAAACTCACATAACATCTGGTTGTATATATGATGATTCATTTTCTATCCTGGTGTTTGATTTATTTCCATGATTTTTCAACTTTCACCTTTGTTTGTTCAGCTCATTTACCATTGGATATCCAATTCAGGTTGTGGTATTGTAGCATTTATATCCTTACATTCCTCTCCTTAATTCGAGATTGAATCTTCGAGATTCCCACCATAAATTTTTGAGGTGTCAAGAAAAAATAGTACTTTAGCAAACTATACTGTACAATATATTGGAAGTGTCTTCCTTTTGTTTCTCTTTTTTGACTCTTTTACGATTTGTGTGTTCAAGCTTGCTTGTGGCTGTCTATGCATGAACCCATGTGGAAACTTGTGGTTTATTGCCTTTACCAAGTACAGAGCCTAAATATTCCTACTTGCACTCAAGTTGGCTGCTTCCTTTTTTATTATGGAACATATAAATTCCTACTTGCACCTTAAGTCTGGATTGCAATTATAATTTTTGTCAGATGTGCTGAGTTTGTTTCTGAAGTCATTGTTACAACTTTCTTTCATATATCGTTGCATTTTTCTTATGCCTGAGCCTTTCAAATTAAAATGCATCTGGTTATGGAGGACTAGGCTCCAATAAAGTATTTCACAATTGAAGAAGAAGAAGAACAATAGGATGTCAACATGGCATTAACCCTTTGAATTAGAGTGAATTCCCTGTCAAAGGAAACTATGACTGGAGAGGGTATTGTCCAAGAAAGTTATTGCACGGTAAAAAAAACCTACCTTATTCATTATTCAACTTAATCTAGTACAACTAAGTACTCGTGCATAGTTGTATGACTATGAAAGAGTGCAGGGCTGGCAGGCAAAGGGTAAATATAATGAATTTGCTGTACTAAATTGTATACAAATATATGTTAAAAACAAAGTTAAGAAAGCATTAAACATACTTATATGCCTGAAGCCAAGAATATTGGATTGGCTAGGAATTTCAAATAAATTAATGAAACTCTATTCCTGTTGTAAATTACAGTATGTGGTGCTGTATAGATGTATGTGGACTAGACTGTATATGTGAAACTTGTTACAGGGCCAAATTGTTGTTCTAGTACTGCAAGGGAGAAGAAGCAGAGGATAAACGAAGAGTAGTGACTATAGTTTCCAAACTCCTCCCAAACGACTATACCCAAAGGTTGCGTGGTCCTTGACAACTCATTAAATTTGATGGCAATCCAAGTGGAAGGACCCCACACTTTGTAGTAGTGCATGAGTAGTTTGAAGAGTGTATTTCATTTAGAACTAAAACAACATATAAGTACAAACACGCTAGGTGATTATCCTGCGTCTAACTAGTCCTTCGCCACTTCTGTTTTTCTTGTTTTTGCTGCTTCTGAAAAGAAGCAAATGTGGGGTTAACGTTGATATGGCAGCCCCTATCCCCTGATTCAACCCTAACCCCTTTTCTTTGGCAGTATAAATGGTGGCACATAGGGGCGTGGGTGGTAACTCTTTCTTTTGTTTTTTCTGCTTGCTCTTCTTGCTATCTCATTTTGTCTTCCCTTTCCCTAAGCTTGTGTGTTATGCTGCAGTGGACCACATGTCGCACTCAACCATTTTCAGGACTCTATAGTAGGACATATTATAATAAAATAACCCCCCAAACACCAGACAGCCCATAATGAATACTTGCCTACACGTATCGTCATGTGCCTGAGTTGAGTGTTTGGTTCTTTTTTTTCCCTCCTTTTTTTCATTTCATTTTTTTTATGGGAAGAGGGTTGGTGTTTGGATTTGTAGTAAATACTGCATCCATCTACTTGTAAATTAGAATTTTCCGAAACTAAAACAGCGTACTACCAAAATGAGAATTTGTAAATTGATGAGTGGAAAATCTTCCAAGGGATAGGATAAGAGTAAATACACAAGGAGGTTAGAAGTAGCTAAAGATTAAAATGATGGGGTACCGGTTGAGATAGTTTTGGCTTGTGCAATGGAGACCAATAGTAGTCACAGGTTCATAGTTTACGAGAAAAATACTACAGGTGGGCCTAAATGGACATGAGTCCAATAAAAAGATACATTAGTTTTACCTTACCTACAAGATGGCCGCTCAAGTAGCTGAACGGAGGAAAATGAGTAATGCACCTGATTTCAAAAGTTTGAAGATAGGAGTTTTGTCTGTGTTTGATCTCAGGAATGAACCGTGGATAGTGATCACAGTGGGTAAAGGAAATTAATCTCGAGTCTTGACTGTCTGTTCTTGATATCTCCATTTCCAATTTCTATTCTTGGGAATATGAAAGAAACGTATTTCTTCCAAGTAAGGTACTATTCTCCTGCTTTATTTTGCACTCTTCCTTGCCTCTTGCTATATCTTCAAGTTGGGATTGTGAAGTAGAATATATTTCTGGCAAATTAAGTAATACTTTTTGTGATATAAGAGATTTTTTTTTGATAAACTTGTGCATTTGGTTACAGGATTGTCAACCACAACTACTGTACTTATGTAACCAGACTGTAATCATACTTTCTGTATACCTTCTGAATATAAATGGTTACTTGGCAATCTTTTTCTCTTATTCTTTTAATCTTAGCTAATAGCGGAATGATGAAGACATGGTTTGTAGCCTTCCTCTGGAAAGCTGTTTTCTTGGGAAGCATATGTATATGACACTGTTCTGTTCACCGATACATAGCCATAAGATATATATTATCTGCTCTACCTTACGTCGCTTCCTGTTTGGCAAGCTCTCAAAATTGGACTAGGTTCAAACCTGGTCCAATTTTGTGAAGAATTCAGTTAGGTAAAAACTGGGCCAACGCTGGCCCAGTTTTTCCTAAGCCAAAAAAGGGCCATGAAACTAGTTCTATTTTGATCCACCTCCCCCCTGGATCAAAATAGAATCCGTTTAACTTTAAAAGTGGGCCATGATCAGTCCTGGCCTAGTTTTGTGCAATTTCCCAATATTTTCATCTGTTTCACTTCTTGGCCTATTAGTTTATGGAAACAAGTATATTCTCGTTTCAAATTAACCATATGATCTGTGTTATTTTCTTCTCTAGGTTGCAAATGCAAATGTTTCTCTTAAACGATTGGAGGAACTATTATTGTCTGAAGATAGGATACTTTTGCCAAACCCACCTCTTGATCCAGAGCTTCCAGCGATCTCAATAAAAAATGGCTTTTTTTCATGGGATTCAAAGGTATTTTTTTATATCCTGTATTTTTTATATCCTGTATTCCTATTTTGAGTTCTCTCTCAAGTTCATCATTTTTAGTCATATCATATGTAGTTGTTCTTAATGGATTGTGTATTTACTTTTGCCCCATTTGATTTTCAGTACATTTTATCTTCTGCTGTTAATTTAACATGTCAGTTGCAAATTTAAGCATGTTAGCATTCTCAGGTCTCTTTATGGAATGTACTTTTATTTTATTTTATTTGTATTAAGTTATATAACTTTGATGTTTATTCATATTAAATAATCATTCCTAGGAACACTAGTCTTTCCACATTAGAATCATGTTTCGACATGCTTCATGTGAATTTTGATGCTGTTATTTCTCATTTCGACCAGAACTATTTATCTTGGTCTTTCTTCGCTTACTTATTCTTGTTAGTAAATAGAGAGTGCAAAGATATTATTCATCTAACCCTAACCTCTCTTAAATAGAGGTTAGGAGGATCACAAAATAAGTATGATATAAAATCATATCCAATCACATCCTGAATATCTCTCGGTCACATATTCCTAATATATTATTCCTAATCTAATAGATCTCTATAATATTCCTTAACTATAATATTCCTTAATACTCCCCCTCAAGCTGGAGCATATATATCATACATGCCCAGCTTGTTACAGATGAATTGCACACGTGGTTTTTCTAATAACTTGGTGAGAATATCTGCTAGCTGATCTCCTGAAACATGTCGAGTCTCAATATGCTTCTGCTCCACAACTTGGTTACGCACAATATGACAAGCCACTTCAATGTATTTAGTCCTCTCATGAAAGATTGGATTGTTGGCAATATGAAGTGCTGCTTGGTTATCACAGTATAACCGCATGGGAGATGTAGGATCATATACCCCAACACCTTTAATAGCCGTTGTATTCAAATCATTTTACAAGTGACATTAGCCATGGCACGATAATCCGATTCTGCACTTGATCTTGACACAATAGCTTGCTTCTTGCTTTTCAGTTTCCTCCCACAAACACGCAATAGCTTGTAGTTGATCTTCTATCAGCAGGAGATCCACCCAATTAGCATTTGAGAATCCTGCCACTCTCAGATGTCCGGAATTAGAATATAACATTCCTCTTCCAGAAGCACTCTTCAAATATCAAAGAATTCTCATGACTGCATCAAAGTGTGTTGTCTGCGGTTCTGCCATAAACTGGCTTACCACACTCACTAAATATGCTGTCTGGTCTGGTCACAGTGAGATAGTTCAACTTTCCTACCAGTCTCCTGTATTTTATTAGATCATGCAGTAGCTCCCCCTATCCTCGCATTAGTTTGTGATTGAAATCCATTGATGCATCCACTGGTTTGCATCCAAAAAGCCCTGCTTCAGATAGCATATCTAGTGTGTATTTCTTCTGGGACATGAAAATCCCTTTGATAGATCTGGTTATCTCAATGTCCAGAAAATAGTGAAGATCTCCCAGATCTTTAGTTTGGAAGCGCTGCTATATAAACTTCTTCAAAACATAAATCCCTAATGCATCATCTCCTGTAATAACAATGTCATCAACATACACCACTAGTAGAATCCTCTTCTCTGCTTGATTTTAAAAGAACACAGAATAATCGCCTGAGCCATGCTGGAGACCAAATTCTTGAACCACAGCTACAAATTTACCAAACCATACTTGTGGAGATTGTTTAAGGCCGTATAATGCATTCTTCAGTTGACAGACCTTGCCATACTCTCCCTGAGCAACAAACCTAGGAGGTTGCTCCATGTATACGTCCTCCTCGAGCGTCCCATGTAAAAACACATTCTTAACATCAAGCTGATACAGAGGTCAGTCATATTGAGCAGCAAGAGATATAAAAAGATGAACAGATGTCATCTTGGCGACGGAGAGAAAGTCTATGTAATCGATGCCGTAGGTCTGAGAATATCACTTAGCAACTAGACAAGCTTTCAGTCAGGAGAGCGAGCCATCTGGATTTAGTTTGATTGTAAAGACCCATTTACACCCAACTGTCTTTTTTCCAGCAAGAAGGTCCACAAGACCCCATGTCTGATTACCTTCTAATGCTTGCATTTCTTCCTACATAGCTGCCCGCCAACTTGGATGAGACAGAGCTTCTGACAAAGACTGGGGAATTTGGTGAGAATCTAAGGATGTAACGAAAGTACGATAAAAGCCAGACAAATGCGAGAATGTGACGAAATTGGCAATAGGATGTCGTGTACAGTTACGAGTACCCTTTCGAAGTGTAATGGGAAGATCATCAGATGAAGAAGACTCACTAGTACTTGGAACTGTATTAGTCGTTTGCACTGGAAGTGTAGACGGGAGTAGTAACTGCTTCGGACATCAAGTGTAGACTTTAAGCTGTATATCAGTGGGGGGATGTTCTGAAATCACACTGTTAGGAGGGTCTACATCACTAGTGGAAGATAAGCTAGTAGAAGATGAGGTTACAGGTATATGAACTGTATCATCATCATCTTCATCTGACACAATGTTAGGAGTAATATCTTTTTGTTGTGAAGCAAAGTATGAAGTATTATCAAAGAAAGTGACATCAGAGGACACATAGGATTTTCGTGTAATAGGACAATAACATTTATATCCTTTTTGTGTTCTAGAATATCCTAAAAATACACATTTTATGGCTCGGGGATTAAGCTTAGATTTCTATGGATTAGTATTATGAACAAAGCATACACATCCAAAGACATGAAGTGATAAGGAGAATGTTAGTTTGAATGGATAAAGTACTGAGAAGGGTGTTTTACCATCCAACACACTAAAAGGAGTGCGGTTAATCAAATGACATGCAGTTAAAATCGCATTTCCCCAATATTGTCGAGGCATGTTCATATGAAATAACAAAGTGCAAGCAACATCTAATAAATACTGATTTTTACGTTCTGCTATTCCATTTGTTGAGGTGTATAAGTACATGTTGACTGGTAAATAATGCCATGTGTGGACAAGTATTGATCAAACTCATGATTAAAATACTATTTTGCATTATCAGATCTAAAAGACTTTATTTTCAACCCAAATTGATTGTGAATCTCAGAACAAAATATTTAAAATGCATAAAGACTTCAGATCTATCTTTCATGAAGTAAAGCCATGTGACACGAGAAAAATCATCGATAAATAGAATATAATACCAAAAACCAAATAATAATTCTGTGGAACAAGGTCCCCAGACATCAGAATGCACAAGTTCAAACAAATATCTAACACGATTATTAACTCTAGATGGATAAGGCATTCTATGATGCTTTCCCATCTGACATGACTCACACTCTAAACGACTCACACTCAAAGCAGGAACTTCCTCAAATTGTCTAACAATGGATGACCTAGCTTACAGTGCATTTCAAAAGCTTTTTCACTACTGCTGATACATACCATAGGTCCATGTTGTCCATCCAAATAGTACAGACTTTCTGCCTCACTCCCTGTGCCAATTGTCTGATGGGTGCCAAGTTCTTAAAAAAAATAGCGATCAGGAAAGAATGTTACTGAGCAATTCAAAGCTCTAGTAATTCTACTAATGGACAATAAGTTACAAGGAAATTTTAGACCATGGAAAACAAAAATAATAGTAACATTGATGAAGCACATGCAGTTCCAACACCACAAACTTTAGACTTAGATCCATCAGCAATAGTTATTTCTAGAAAGGATTATTGAGCTTAATGGATGCCAAGATACCTGAATTCCCAGTCATGTGATCAGTTGCACCTGAATCGATAATCTAAGTAGTGGGTGCTGATGACTAAGAGAGACAAGTAAAGGGAATACCTAACTTGGCGAGTGTGGCAGTAGAGGTGGTCGATGTCAGGGATGAGTTCTACAGCTGAAAAAACATCCGGTACTGTACATACTCATCATCTGATATGGTGACCATAGGGGTACTAACGGCAGTCAGAGTCTGAGAAACAATAGCCGGAATCTGTGTGCTCTCCACGGTAGCTGCGACATGAGCTGAAAGCTTGAAGCGGTCCTGTAGTAAAGGATAGTTGAACTTGGTGTGACGCTCCTTCTTGCAATACCGGTAAAAAATAGGTCCACCACTTTGCTCGGTATAAGAACCACCGGTGCGATTGCCAGTGCGTCCTCCTCTTGCAGTTGTCTTGCCTGGAAAGCCACCTCGTTCCTGTCTACCTGATTACTGAGTGTAAACTGCTAGGGCTGAGCGATCTGATGAATCACCTGAGCGTCGATAACTGTCAGGAAAGGAGCGCTGCAATAAGCTATATGTCTCAGCCAGTGAGTTAGCCGTAGAACTCCTAAGTATCTATGGTCTGACTAAAAAAATTTCCTGAGGGATGCCACCCAGAAAATACAAAACTGACATCTGCTCTTTTTGCAGCTACATCTGCTGAACGTCAGTGGTGATGGGAAATAGGGCATTCCACTCCTCGTGCATCTGTTGGAACTCAGAATAGTACTCTTTCCAAGTTCGATCACCTCTCTGAAGGCGGGTCATCTCCTGATGGATATCATAGGCTCAAAAGAAATTGCCCTTTCCAGAGTAGAGGATAGCCAGATAGTCTCATAGCTCCTTCATAGTCTTGGCGTGAAGAACCATATCCTGAATGCTCGGCTCCATGGCGTTGAGTATCTAGGTGTAGATGATGGCGTCGTCTCCCTCCCAATATTCCGTGAGCGGATTTGATGGATCCTGGATAATATGGTGTCTTTTCCTCATACCCTTCAAGCTCATCTCTACTATACTTTTCCATTGCAAGTAAATATTTCCATCTAACTTACGATCAGTAAGTTTTGAGGAAACCACTTCCTGAACATTTGATGTGAGTTTGGTATCTTCTGAACCGGTCATAACTATAAAGAAATTGTCTCCAAATACACACCCAAACAAATCCTAAAAAATAAATTCACCACAAATCTCCAAATGAAACCAAGATACCAAACCCCATAAAGAAAAGATGTAATCAAATAGAATCAAGTTCTAACACATCATAGGATTTTTTTTGAATTTTTTTTTAGAAATTTTTTTTAGTTCTGTTAGTAACAGAACAAATTCTTTTCTTTTTTTATTTTTTAAAAAAATAAATATATATATATACCTAATTAGTAAAGATCTGAAGAAATCGGATCTGGAAAGTTGATGACGACATCGGGGCGACGAGGATTGACGATGACATCGGAGAGAAGTTGTGACGACAAAACAACGACGTCGGTGGCGAGGGTTGACGACGACGACTAAATGGCGACAACGACAGTGCTAGAGAAGACGATGAGGATAACAGTGTTGATGCTGGAGAAGACGAAACGGCGAAGGTTAGGGTTAGGTCTAGGAGGAAGAAGATACGTTTAGGGTTAGGTTTAGGTTTAGGGTTAGGGGGGTTCTAATACCATGTTGATGAATAGATAGTGCAAAGATATTATTCATCTAACCCTAACCTCTCTTAAATAGAGGTTAGGAGGATTACAAAATAGGTATCATATAAAATCATATTCAATCACATCCCGAATATCTCTCAATTACATATTCCTAATATATTATTCCTAATCTAATTCTCTATACTATTTCTTAACTATAATATTCCTTAATAGTTAGCCTGATGCTTATGTGTAGCACATCAGTTCTTGTAAAGCCTATAATATTAAGCAATCCACATTATAAAGGAGAGGTCGCATGTATGACACATCAACAACACACAAACCAAGAAACTGGATTTACACACCAATTCCCACTTATTCTCTCTAACATACATGCGTAAACACACATGTATACGTACGTACATAGTGTACAGATTTTATCAGAAAACCCGCATAAAATAGGGTGCTTCATACCATTCACGGGAGGGTAGTGGGTTAGTTTAGGAACTTTAATTATTCTACTTATGGTTCAAACCACCACACTCCTACAGGAGTGGTTCTAATTGGATTTGTATTCCATACAATATATCAACAAATGAGAAATAGAGTGTGGACCTCTTGGTTGTTTGTAGTTGACGTGTCCACTTCCAACTACTTATGATGTGGATATATCAATGACGTGCTCACCATCAAGGATGCAGGAGTAATACACTAGCCATCATCTATCATAGATGTGTGTGTGCTCGCGTGCATGCATGGGTGCACCCTGTACGCGTTGCTGTGGGCGGGTCAATCGCTGCATGCGTGTTCACATGTACATGCATGCATGGGTGTATGTAGGGGTGTGTGCGTGTGTTTGTGCACGCGTCGTTCATGCATGCATGGAAAATAAGGAGAGCAAATGACTCAAGCTATAAACTTAATATCCCATGGGAAACTAAACTAATACCTCATGAGTTATAAGAGAAATTAATTGAGATGTGATCCTTTCAAAATTAGGATTACCCCTACTTCATTGATAAACAAAGAATAAATGAGGTCATCTTCCACAGGGAATAACTAAACTGGTTATGCCCTCGGAACAATAAAGTCTTCCTACAACACATACATGTAAAGACAATTAAATGTGTTTTATGACTAAGATGTCACAATCTTTCAAAAAAGGGACATACCCATCTTGGACGCATTATATAGTTTGCTTCTTTTGTCTATATGAGTATATGTTAAGGGCCTCCTTACTGTTTTTAACAGGCGAAGCGACACAAATGCAGGACAGATTCCGCGAAAATTTTAGTGGTCTGAATGACAAATCATCAAATGTTTTGTACACTTACAAATTTGGTAGAAACGCGATAAAGATGATTGATGATTTCAAGGATTTGAAGGATAACATACCCCTGGATGTCGCCACAATGCTGGAAGCAAATAGCTACGTGGAAAGGTCAGGCAGAGCCATGGTGGGAAGGAAGCCAGAGTTTCAGAGGCTTCAACAACTTGCTGGTGACAACGAAGTGAGCATCATTGGGATCTACGGGATGGGCGGAGTCGGAAAGACGGAACTCCTTAATAAATTTTATAACGAGACCCATCTTAAGGATACTCATGACATGATTTGGATCGATATGAATGCTTGTCACAGTGTACAAGATTCTCAAAGGGCTATTGCATCGAAGTTGGAATTGTGTTGGAATGAAAATGAACAGCAGGAGGTACGAGCTCGCCGCATATTTCAGTACCTAAACAAGAAAAGTTATGTGCTAATTTTGGATGGCATGTGGGAAGAAGTGAATCTCGATGATGTTGGGATCCCAAGCCCACGGCAAACCAGGTCCAAGATCATACTGACGACACGAATAGAAAGTGTATGTAACAGAATGGGCGCAGCAAGATCCAAGATCCAAGTCAAATGCTTAAAGATCAATGAAGCTTGGAGTCTATTTATAGAGGAGGCAGGGGAGGAACTCATCAATTCTCACAGAATGGTTGAGCGTCATGCTAAGGTACTAGTGGAAAAATGTGGGGGTCTGCCACTTGCCCTCGTAACAGTTGGACGTGCTATGGCTGACAAGGAGGATCCTCAATCATGGAAGCATAAAATCAAACAACTAGATTCTTCACCTCAGGAGATTCTAGGCAACGCAGTTCTTTCTTCTTTGGCGCGTAGTTATGACAAGCTTGTTGATGGCAGACTGAAGACGTGTTTATTGTATTTTCTCTTGATTCCAGAAACTAACAGGGTTAATAAGGAATGGATCATCGACTACTGCATAGGAGAAGGGATTATAGATGATCTTCTCCACTATGGGGATCAGATTTATGATGAGGGTCACAGTTTATTTGGTGTCCTAAAGTCCACATCATTGTTGGAGAGTTCTGACTATGATGATGTGAACACTGTCAAGATGCACCCTGTGATTCGTTCCATGACCTTGTGGATAGCTAGCGGGTGCGGGAAGGAAGAGAACAAGTGGCTGGTGGAAGTAAATAAACAGCTGAAATCCCAACCTAGTGCTGAGAAATGGAGAGGAGCAGAAAGAATTTCACTCGCAGGGAATGAGATAACTGAGCTGACTCCGATACCAGACTGCCCATCTCTGAGAACCTTTTTGATGTGGCAGAATCCGAGATTAGCGAGGATAGATGACGGCTTCTTCCTAGCCATGCCAAATCTGAAGGTGCTAGACCTATCGCACAGTTGCATTGAGAAAGTTCCAGTTGAGATCGGGCAGCTGTTGGAGCTTCGGTACCTTGACTTCTACAACACCAAAATCCGTTCGCTACCAGAGGAGCTGGGGAATTTGAAAAAGCTGAGGTTCTTACTGCTGTCTCGCACGCCTAACCTGACCAAAATTCATAAAGGATTAATAAGAAAACTCCATGAGTTGCGAGTTTTGAGGATGTACAACAGTTACAACAACTGGAACGTGGAGACGGTTGGGGGTGGGCTGGAGCTGGAAGAGCTTCAGAGTTTGGAGAAGTTGAAAGCACTGGGAATCAGCATTAATAATGTCCTCGCCTTGGGAAAACTTGCTCGATCTCACAAATTGGCCGATTCCACACGTTATCTTGAAATAAGCGTCTCCCCGGGTCTGTCAAAACTTTCAACTGCAGACCTGGGGAAGGACTACAAAGCTCTGAAAGACCTTCGTCTCTATCGTTGCGGTGACCTGGAGGAGCTGGAAATCGCTGAAGGTGATGGCTCTGAATGCTCCAGATTGCCATGCTTGACAGAACTCTACCTATTTGAGCTTCCAAGAGCCAAAATTGTTTGGAGAAGTGGGTGTCTCGATAACCTTTGTTATCTACATATTGAAGATTGCGGAGAGATGAAACAGCTAGTACACTATGTAGAGGAGGGGGAAGAAGAAGAAGAAGAGAAGACCAAAGAGATTGATGTTTTGCCACAGCTCACAATGTTGTCTCTCTTTAACCTGCCAGGGATTGAGACCCTAGGCTGTGGGAGAAGACCACTGGCATTCCCTTCCTTGAATGAGCTCCACATCAGGAACTGTCCCAAGCTGAAGATACTTCCACTAAATGCACATAAGCTGAGATGCATCAAGGGCAGCAGAGCATGGTGGAACAATTTAGAATGGTCGGAAGACGACAACACAATCAGGTCCAAACTCAAGGCCATCTTCAAGGAGGATAGACCCCCCAAGTAGTTGTATGCTGTCTAAATTTGCTCCTCTTGCTTGTGTGCTATCATTTCGAATTTACCTATTTATTTATGTATCCATATCCTGATCTATAACTGCTGTTAAAAGATCTTGGCTATGCATATCCCAGCTTAAGTGTTGTACTTGGGGTTGAAAAGGATCTGTAGCTCTAGACTGAAACATCATGGACAACAAATTTATTCTCAACTGATACGTGCTTTGTAGGAGAAAATAAACTTTTTGCCAATTAGTTAACAAACAGTACCATCAAACTTATCCAATACGTTTCAGACTAAATTATAAAACATCATTCTATGCTTGTCCTCTAAAGATAACTTTTTTTATTTTTGTGTTAATTTCCGGCCTTCCGGGCATGATACCTTTGTTAGATAATCAGACATCTTCTATTCCAACTCCCGCTGTTTCCCCTCCACACCATTTTATGTTTGTCCCTTAAACATAACAAAATGATTTTCTTTCATGTTTATTTCCATAAATGTTACCTCTGTTAGCTAATTGGACATATTTTATTCCAACTCCTCTTGATAGCCCATACAGCATTGAAATAACTTTGAGTTCTACTAAAGATTGAAATATTTTGTGGCTATTGAAAGACTTAAGAAAGCTAAAAACACTTCTGAACATTTTCAAATGAGAACAGATATTAGAAAGTTAAGATTAGAAATATATACATGTACAAGTTGGTATGTGATCTTTCTAATAAACATAATGGAAACAAACTTAACACAACTCCATTGTGTGTGAGTGTTTGTCTGTGTCTTTCTATTGGTCGATATACACATATGACATGTATGCGTTTGGGTTATAT